>RJWM01008677.1:0-71607 GCA_004363535.1 Dasyprocta punctata
TACAGCCAGTTCACAAGATACAATGCCATGTGGAAGTTAACAAATACGGAAAATATCCTCAGTCATTCCTGTGAATTTAACACTTTCAGAAGGTTCTGGCCATGAATGACAATAAGAAACTACATGTTCAAGTTCCACTAGTCAGTGGAAAAAATGCTGTTTCTGCTAAAACTCTAAAATAAAAAGGATACATGCATGGAAAAAGATTAATCCATAAATCATAAAATTATTTCATAAGGTACTTCAATAATTAGGGTGAAAAATTATGAAAGAATAACAGCATTATTGCAGTTCTGTTGGCATTTACTTACTCGGTCTTTTGAAATCACTCTGTTTACAGTCATATTTACTGTCTGGTTTCCACAGTAATAAACAGAGCCTGTTTATTTTGAATATTGCATCCTCAAATGAGAAGGATTCCTTTTTCTCAAATTTATACTGTACTCTAACCAAGATCACAAGCCAAAAAGAACAGAGGAGACCAAATTCTTAAAAGACAAATAAGGTCCAATACGAACATTATCCAGTCTTCAGATTGAGGAAAATGTCTGGCTGTCCTTGCTTGCCAGAGAGATGGCCCAGGCTGGCCGTCTTTTTCTCTGCAGGAGACGTGCAACGCATGGCACAGTGTGCCTGTTCTGCTCACTCTGTATTAGTGAGCATGGCCATTGTGCTTCATCTTTCTCTTGTCAACTTTCAAGTCTCTTCCCCACAAGCAAAATGAAAAAGCTTCCCTTTAGACTAAAAGCAACAGCCTATCCTAAATCTAGTCCTACAGGAAAATCAATCTCTGAGGTAACAGAATTTAAGATTCTGAGTTGTACAATCAGCATATATTTTAAATGAAACAAAAGTGCAGCCACTGAATTTACTTAAGAGTAAACTAAAGCCATTCAGAACATTAGCAAAAATGAAGATTTTCTAAGAAGTTAGCAAATAAAAATAAAACATAGTCCTTTAAAAATGGAACCAGAAAACAGAAAATAAGACCAGTGAAAATGTTCCAACACTTTAATTATCACTCAAGATGATGGAACTTACCAGATAACCACCCTCAGCTTCCAACCCTCTGAGCACCCCCTGTCCCACTAGTATTTTCTAAATCGGGTGATTTCAGTTATCCACTATCTCCCTGCAGCAGCATCCTACTGATTCAGTTAACACTGTCTTCCTCGGAACACACATTATGATCATCAGTCATCAATCTTTACTAAAATGTCCTTTAAAAGCTATGCCAATTCTTTAGCTGTAAGCTCTGATGGGCCAGGCTTTGGTCCCTGTCCACATCTAAATATTTTATACTCTCTTTCTTTTATTTATTTATTTATTTATTTATTTATTTATTTATTTATTGTGGTGCTGGGAATGGAACCCAGGGCCTTGTGTATGGAAAGCAAGAACCCTACCAACGAGCCACATCCCCAGGTCCCAATCTTTCTTTTAAACTCTTCTCTGGTACATGAATTCTCTTTGTGTGTGTGTGTGTGTGTGTGTGTGTGTGTGTGTACACTTCATCTTCATCAGGGAGACAATCTTTTTTTAATTAAATTACTACAGAAAATGTGACTGCAGTATTGTAGAACTGAGAATTCCTTCATGGCCTGGTACATAGCTAAATTCTGTCCTGTTTCAGTACGCTTGAAAACAAGTAAAGTACACATTCTCTATTTAAAAAACAAGATCTGCTGTCGATCTACCCATCTACCCACCAACCCATCCACCCTTCCTTCCTTCCTTCCTTCTTTCTTTCCTTCCTTGCTTCCATCTATCCATCAGAATAGCCTTTAAAAAGGTAACCAGAAAACAGAAAATAAGACTACTGAAAATGTTCCAACACTTGAACTATCACCCTGAAGATACTGTACAAATCTCTATTTTCTCACCAATATATTGGTTTATTAATGAAGTATTTTTAGAACTTTCAATATGATTTTTTGGAGTCTTAAATTTCAACTTATAATCGACTTAATTATTGCTGTAAGGATTTTGAGGTTACATTGTAAGGTGAACACAGATTCTCAGAACTATTATCATCTTACTACTTTGAAGTACTGTATATATTTTGTATTATGATAAAATTACCTCCCAAGTTCTATTTTGTTTTCTGTTTTGTTTTGTTTTGTTTTGTGTTTGAGACTGGTTATCACTTTGTGGCTCAAGCTGGCCTTGAACTCACTATGAAGTTCAGGATGTCTTCGAACTCAGGGTCATTCTTCTGACTTAGCTTCCCAAGTGCTGGGATTGCAGGCATGCACTAGCCACCATACTTGGCCCAGCTTCTATTCTGAGTAGTAATTTTCTGGTATATTACTTTTATCTATTTCTTTCCAACATTTAAGATATGTTTTATATAAACAGAATAAAATTAGAATTGTTGTTTATGGAATATAGAATTTGCATTTTAATGGAGACTTTATATTCACAAAATTTATTTCTACCATCTTATTTTGCTTTTCTACTTTTTATTTTTACTTTCCTTTATTCCCACTTTATTATGCCTAAGCATCCTTTAAAATCTGCTTAGTTACTTAAAATAAATGTTAAGTATTTCATATTCCTTTAAATTTGTTGCAGTATTTCTCCTTTTGTTGAGGCTTCCGACTACATCATGCTAGTCATATTAGATAAGCACATGACAGAGTTTTCTGTCCCTGACTTTGTACCCTAAGGGTCTCTGACATGAACTCGTCTGGAATTCATATAGCTACGAATTTTGATTTTGAACCGGAAGTTCACATGTAGGAAGTAATCTCATAGAACACGAGCCTTTGGGGTCGCTCAGGTCAGGTGGCTGACCCTGAGGGTCTCCTGAGAGATACACTGTTTGGAACATTTCAGAGTTACTACACTGACAAGCACAGAACACTGGCTTATGTTCTGTGAGATAACTTCCCACACATGAACTTCTGATGCAAAATCAAAATTCATAGCTATGTAAATTTCAGATGAGTCCATGTCAGAGACCCTTAGGGTTATGGCACATGAAAGCCATAAATATCAGGAATCTGTTCATATAAATCAGGATCTAAATTGTTATACTTGGTCTTCCCAGACTGCACTGCTTTATTTTGTGTTGCAGTGTTTGGTCTTTAAAAATAGTTGCAGTACAAAGTTGGACAATGCTGATGAGTAAAAAACTGTACAACTACTGGACAACCTAAAAGGAGGTCACTTGTATATCACACACCAGACACCTTCTCAATCTCATGCTTTCTGAAATATCTGAAATTTCTTTCCTTTTGTAAGCTAATAAAGAATGGAGAGACTCAGTTGCTGGAAAATCAGTTACTCCAAGGGGTACGAACACCAGACCTGGGCAACCACAACGCAGTAGTGGAAATGATTCCGAGCAGCTGCAGCTATGTACCACAAGAGACCACAGGCACATGGTGAAAGTCCTCTGCCCCCTGGCATTCACGGAGAGGTGCGAACAGCCATCTGTTCTTCATTGATCTTCTTAGAAACCCAATAGCTTCAGAGATGCATTCACACAGAAAAGATAAAAAGTGTGTTACAAACAAAAAGGAGAAAGTCATAAGATGACTCTGGTGAAGTCTAACACTTGTTAATATGCAGACAGTAAGAGTTAATCAAAAGACTTCCAAGCACAGCTTCCTTCCTTCAGCAATAAAAGTGTGTGAAGAGGTGGCCACAAGTTAATGCGTCTGGGAAAGCCAATGGTCTATTTTTATCAACTGGCAGTCATTAAAACAGGAATCTGAAAATAGAGGGGGAATCCAAGACAATTTCTTCTACTTTACATTTTTCTTGATTCACTACTGAATAGCTTATTAGTGAAATTGGAGAAATTTGTAATTTAGTTAAAAATGACAATAATAAATTGGGCAATTCCAGAAGATACTAGCAATCAAGCAATTTTATTCTGGAAAATAAGTAAACCTAAATTTGATGTAAACACTTGAAATCAATAGCTACTCAAAAAGATGGAAGAATGTAGAGGCAGATGCCAAGCCACAATTTAAGACAATAGTACCAAAAAATTGCTGGTATCAGCAAACCAAAAGACCACTGTACCAAATTACCATGAAATCACAAGTACAGATTCAAGACAGAAAATATTTAGCAAAATTTTTAACCTTTCTAATAGAACAGACAAATGAAAGAAAGGATATTATTTCATGAGAAGCCTAAAGCAACCTAACCACCTATTTGCATTAATTCTGTTGAGGCTCCAAAAGAACAGTCATGTGTAAAAGTTTTGGGCCGAAATGAAAATTGCATATATTAATAACTGTTCATAGAGTCCCTAGACTTCATCAATTAGATACCTTTTATCTTATTTATTATAACATATGATTTATAATCACAGGGCTTCTTTGTAAGATAAAAGTTTCTGATTATTCATCCCCTAGAAATAAAAAGGATTAAGAACACGGTGGCGGTGGCCACTTAACTAGCTCTGCATTTCTACTGAAGCAGCATCCTCCTGCACAATTGAGATGATAAGCACAGGACCGTTACTACCAAATGAACCTGCATTTGTCACCTGGTTCACATTGGCACCATATCGAGTGCTTGAAAACAACAACATTAGAGTATCATAACGAATCAAAAAAAATTTTCAAGTAATCAAGTTTAAATTTGGTCTCTTGAGTGGATAAAATTAAACAAGAACACAACAAACAGGTGTTGATCTGCACTATTTCTGTGGCATCAAGGTAATAGCAGTCTATCAGCAGCCAAAAGTCATTAAAAATGGATTCAGAAGAAACTTGGGAACACCGTGCGTGACCGTCTACGGGAAAAAGCTCCCGCATCTGAAATCTGCAGGAGCACGTTCTGCACTTTGAGACTATAACGTTAAGAGAAATAAACCAGACACACCCACTTAAGTACCGCATTCTTATATAAGAAACTCAAACAAATAAAGAGCGAAATAAGAGACAGACAATAGGACGTAGGGAGGCAGATCTTCCTCAAAGGGGAGGGGATCCAGAGATGGAGGAGGAGCAAGGAGTGGGGAAGGAGACGAAAACGGAAAGAGGGTGTGCTGTGTCCATGCACCACGCCCCACAAGGCGGGTAATCACTAAGCATTGCACACACGCACCAGTAAAACATAAAACTAAAACGAAGGACGAATCACTTCACGGACAACGGTTACATTCCCACATGGGACTATGGTGACACCTGCATACACAGGCACATGATCTCACTTGGACTAGATGATGACATTTAATACCGGATACCACCGGTACCTACAGTGGTGCAAGAAAACAGTGACCAACCAAGCAGAACCGACGAGGCTGCCTTCCAGGGACATGCTCTGCACACAGAATCGCCTTTCATAATGGACGCATAAAGCGCTTCCGAATATGTTCAAGTATTCAGTTGTCAATTTGAAAACTAATTATTGTACACTTACACGCAGACTGCTTGAATTCTTTTTGTTCCCTCGAATAATTTAATATATCTTGCTTGATATAATTCAAATGGCACATACTTTCAAAGTTATCACTTTATAAGGTTTTCATAAATGTAATTTGATACATCTAATTTTTCTTTCATTTCAAACAGATTAAAACTTTGGAAGATAAAAGTCAAAGCTATTTATTTTTAAGTTCTTTTAGCTTATGGCATATTAAAAAGTGAAATACTAAGAAGTTTAAATTGGAATCTCTAGTTGTAAATATTAACCTTTAACAAACTATTAATTTTAATATAAAATTCAATATATTTATAACCCTAACAAAATTATAGAAACTTTGACGTAATCACAGTGCAATATAGGTGATATCTAATAATAGGACACATTTTTAAGTGGTATATTCTTTTACCACATCAGGTTTCTCTCTAGAATTGTAGATGAAAAGTAATTTGGAAATGATATCAAAAATCCAAGTTTAAACATTTTAAGAAATGGATTTTCCCTATCAAAAATATTTTAATACATTGCCCTAGGAGATTTTTGGCTTGCCATCATATATTTTAATTCTCAATTTTTATGAAACTTTTTACTTTTCCTCCCAAACCCCAACCCTAGTTTTCATGGCTACAGAATAATGTCCATGATTTTCATACAGAAGGATACTGATAATTTAAAAAGAGATTCAACCTGTCTGGGAAAAGATCACTGCTCTCCACAGCAAAACAACTTCATTACATATATACGTATCTTGGTCATGCACAACTATATGCTGAGATATGATAGAAAGATACAATGAATGTTTAAATTCTAAAAATGTATTACAGTAAAAGACACACTGCCACTGATTCCGCTTATAAGACCCCTTCCCCTTACTCTGAACACACTTGTCCCATCAATCTTGCCACTTTCTTTGTTTTTTTTTTTTTTTCGTGGCACCAGGAATGGAACTCACAACCTCATGCTTGCCAGACAGGTACTTAAGCCACTGAGCCAAACTCCCAGTCCTAGTTTTTTGAGGCAGGGTTGCACTGTGTAGCTCAGGCCGGCCTTGCACTCACGTCGTAGCCCAGGGTGGCCTTGAACTCACAACGCTCCTCCTACCTCAGCCTCCTGAGTGCTGGGATTAAAGGCATGGGCCACCACGCCCGGCAATCTTGCCACTTTCTGAAACAGTTCTGAAAGCCTTTCTTTGTGAGGGTCTGTAGTTTTCCCTGGCTGCCTGGATATCCAGAACTGAATGAAAACATCTTCCTTTCACAGTTACTTTGACTTTGCAGAACAGCCAAAAGGCATGGGGTTCCAGACCTGGTGAATAAGGTGGATGAGGAAACAGCACTGGAGTATACAAGCTGCCCTTCTGCTGGATGGCACTTGGCGGCAGCAGTCACCATAATTTTGATCACACAGCATAACAACACTCCAAAAAGAAGACTTCCAGAACTGCTGCAGAAAATGCAAGAGTGATGGATAAATATATCTGAAGCAAGGGGAAGATTCTGAGGAGACTCATGGCAATGCATATTTACTGTAACACAATTTTTAATTGAAGTGTTCATCTTTTACTTAAATGGTCACCCTTGTAACAGCATGTTCACCAAATATCCTAAATCCAAACTTTCTTCTTTCAGTGTGCCCACCCATTTCACTCACACCACGTGTGCTGGCACACTTATGGACACCTTTTAATTGCAGGTGCTACCTACAAAATCACACAGCCCCACTCTTCTCAAGCTTTCTTAGGTTTCCCAATACCCTCATCTCAGTAATCGATCATCCACTAGATTATCAATCCCCTACAGAAAGGAAACCTTTTGCCTTGCAAATAGATCAAAATATGACTTGAACATACAAGCAGAATTAAAATAAATGATTTTAAATAATAAAAATATAGAAGACAATGTTTTGAAAAGTTCTAAAACATTTTATTGCTTTGATAAATGATCATTACTTTCATATTTTCCAAATAATCCTGTTTACGGATCTCAAAAATCTGTACTAACAAAAATTCCATAAGATTGAGCAAGTTATAGAAATTTAACTTCCAACATACTTATTATCTTAATTTGTGTGATTGGGATACAGTAAAACAGGCTGCTACTAATATGTACCCATGGTAACTGGAAGAAGTAGAACAATTTGGTCAGGGATTGAAGAGAATGATAGAAGAAATTACAATAACTATGCCAATTAGAAAAAAATAGACATTTTTCATATCTTTGCTTCCTGTTGTTGACACAAGATTAGTTCTCTACGATTACCACATTTTTATTTCATAAGTTTCAAATATGTGAGTTTCTTTCAAAAACATTGAATAAAATTCCCTTCTGACTTCTACAAATATGAAATCGTTTTTATTTCTTTTGTATGACATGGAATTGTCTTGTGAAGGACAAAATTTAATATTCATTAATCATAAAAGCTAAAAATTGTCTTTGTCCATTCACAAACCACTTTCCCTCCCTTTCTCTTTTGTTCTTTAAAGTCCCTGATAATTTTATAATATTTGACATTAGCAATATCTGTGTGCGAAATAATTATTTATTTAGTGTATATTAGGTGAATTTCATTGATTTACTTATAAAATATACTCAAGACAAAGACAGTTTCATAAACTGACAAAGATCTTATGTTATCAACATAAAAGCCTTTTATATTGATACCAGAATATACACAACGGTTCTTTCATAATCTAAAAGAGATCCAATTCCACTTTAAACTGTCATATGTCTGATGGTTGCTCTCTGAATTTACTAAAAAGAAAACAAACGTTCCTTTTACGTGGAGGAGTAACCATCGTACCATCTCATCCATCTGCTGTCTTGGACTTTGTTGTACCACAGAAATAGCCATGACACAACAGGATGCAGTTGCCCTGGGTTTGGTAGAAACTGCATCATTTCACAGATTTAAAGTTATTGGATGAATGTAATCAGCTTCCCTCAACTTGTAGTCAAAAGATAAAAATCTCACATTATCATTTCTTTTGTGGAGTGCTTCCTCATATCAAGGAGTGTTCTGTGGATCTCATACCTGCCTTTTGAGAAAAAATACATCTATATTGCACGTGAGTAAACAAACTGTATGGATCCCTGATAAGTAGCTAATAGGGCAACAAATTTCAAAATAAGGATAGAGATTTTCAATAAGTCTAAGTTTACAGTTTTCTTTAAAAAATAATTTTTCAAGCCAGGCGTGGTGGTGCATGCCTTTAATCCCAGCACTCAGGAGGCTGAGGTAGGAGGAGAGTTGCAAGTTCCAGGCCGGCTTAGGGTACAACGAGAGCACAAGGCCCGCCTGAGCTACATAGTGCGACCCTGCCTCAAAAATCTAGGGTTGGGAGTTTGGCTCAATGGCTTAAAAGCCTATCTGGCTTGGTTGTGAGTTCAATCCCCAGTACCGCAAAATAAAAATAATAATTTTTCATATGCACACCGCTTTAAGAGTTTTTTCATCTTTCACAAAATTAGTTTCTTTTCTCTTATTTTCTTTCTATTTGCTGAAACTTACTACAGAATGAATTTCTTGAATTGAGCCTCAAATTTCCTTTATCCTTCCTCTGTCATTATTCATCTCTTTTAATTTTACTTCCTGGACCACCCCCTCCACTAATCTTTCACCATTCTAATATTTTTTAGATTTAATTCTCAGAGCACTCTTTTGGACAACTGTTTTAATAGCCTCTCTTCTATTTTTGTATTACTGATACAAACTTTCTTATTTGTACCTACTCATTATAAGTTATTAAAAAATGATTCTGTCCCCTATGGTTTCTGTTCAAAACTATTTTATATTTTTATTTGCTTTGATCACAGCACTTACATGACAGGACTTCTGCACTGCATGCGAATAATTGATTATCCATGTATGTTTAACAGTAAAGAACAAAAAAAAAGCAGATTGGAAGCTCTGTGTGCAGAAGCCATAGCAAGTCTGATCATTCAGAGATCCTGCAGACCCTGAATTTAGAGACCACCCCAATGTGCCAATATCTGTGAGTCTTCTCTTGATCGGCTCCTTCTTGGACTTGAGAGTTTTAAGGCTAGTTGCTACTATTCTTACAACTGAGCAAAAAAGGAAAGAAGCCAATTTCCATTTTCAGTTATGCAGACTCCCATTTAATCCTCATGATTTGTGGATAGTCCTTGACTGTTCTTCAGGTGTGTTTGGCACCATGAATCCAGAATTTTTTCTGAATCTCATTCTGAGAATGAATTCGGTGCATGCTATTCAGTGGGCTAAGTATTCCTTATGAGTCTTACTTCACAGTCTCAGTACTGCTCGACATCTACACTCTTGTAACTGGAACCTCAAATCCTGAAGCTGTCTGCTTAGAAATCAGTTTGGCCCTATAGCAAGCTCCCCTAAAAACACTTACACCCCTTTTCCACACCACTGACTGACTTAGAAGTCATTCATTGGCCTTCCATCTTCCGAAATCTTCTATCTATCTCTTAGATCCCTCTAGTATGCCTAGCTTTGTGAAGCCATTTTGAGTTTCTGCCATGTTAACAAAAACTCATATGAACTATTTAATGCAATACAAACCATTTCAAGGAAATTCTGCATTTACGAAAGTTAATAGGCCATACACCCAGTAATGCCAATAAGGATAGCTGAGTGGAAAAAACTGAAGATTAAATAAAGTTTCAGAAATCCAGAAACTAAAGGGAGATTATCACAAACTAGTGTGTCATTTTTGTTTGTAAATCAGGAAATTTTTATTTTACCTTCTCCTTATCGCAGGTGTAAAAAATTATCACAACCATATCTTAATATGTTTTCCCAAATTCTCTTTGCACCACTCTAACAGGGTAATACATTTCAACTTCTAGAATTCAAACAGGATATCAACATAAAATATTACTTGTATAATAATTCACCATCTTATTTCACTTATGTTTCCCCAAATCAACTAAAATTATTGCATATGAACACTGTACATAAGCAACATTTATTTTGCTACAAAACAAACTACATTTATCAAATATGTATTTAGAATGCAGCAAGTGAATTTATAGTAGACTTAATATTCAAACAGAGTGACACCAAAAGCACATCAAAATGGCACTATCAGGAATATAACAAAACTGGTTGAATGCAGCCCCTTTATCACATGGGGCTGGGAAAGCTAATTATCTCCATCGGAAGAACAAATCTAGACCCATTTCTCTTACTCTGTACTCAGATAAAAACAGAATGGATCAAAGACCTGGATATAAATAAAAACATTAACTGTGATGGAAGATAAACTAGGTAAAACACTTGAAGACATAGGCAAGGACTTTCTGAACAGTACATCAATAACATAAGAAATAACACCAAAAATTAACAAATGGGATTGCATCAAATTTAAAAACTTCCGCACGGCAGAGGAAACAACCATGAGAGTGAAGGGACAACATACAGAATGAGGAAAAATGTTTGTCAGATATCCCTCAGAAAGATACAGAACTGAAAACAAAAAATGAGAAAAAAAAACATATATCTCCAAAAATAAAAGACCCAATCGAAAAAAATTGGCAATTGAAATGAATAGATATTTCTCAAAGGAAGTACAAATGGCCAATAAGTACATGATAAAATGTTCAGCATCTCTGGTCATTTGAGAAATACAAATCAAAACAACACTTCAAGAACTCAAAAAAAATATGCTGGCAAGTTTATTTATAATAGTTACAACATTGCAAGTATAATCATACTAGTCCATCCACTAGGAGAAGGATAATCAAATTGCAATATATCAATACAACAGAAAGCTTTACAACAACAAAAGGGAATGAACTACACTGTAAGTAGCAACATGGAACGATTTCACAGACACAGGAAAAGAAACTGCCCTTACTAGAGTCTATACTGTATGCTTCTATTTATATAAAGTCAAAGAACAGGCGAAACTAGGCTATCATAAGAAAAATCAGTGGGGTGGTTGCCCATGGCGGTAGGGTATGAGGAAGAAGTCTGATGTAATGATACTCCATCCTGAGATTAAGGTGCTGGTTACACAGGTACACACACCTTCGAACTTTATCGTGCTGTGTATTTAAGATCTGTGCATAACTGCATATAAATTTTATCTCAAAAAAAAAAAAAAGAAATAGAGGAGAAAAAATATGTGTGCATCTCCAGCTAGTTGAACCAAAGTTTTACAATAAGATTGCTAATGTATTGAATAATGAAGGCTACCTACACTTTAAGATAGAATTTTTTATGGTGACTGCTATTTTATCAAACAAATGTTGAGGACATTAGCATTGGAAATGTCTATATCATAGGTTTGAGATATTGCCTAATTACAACATTGCTTTCTTCAATTAACAAAAAGTATTTTTATTAAGAAAACTTCAGTGATTTCTTGGACCACTCTACTTTCCAAATGTATTATCTTGTATAAGAAAATTAATTTGATTGTGGGTTGCTAGAGTGTCTCAGGAGTAACTTAATTATTCCTAAAGTATATCACTGAAAATATTTTAATATTTACTGATCAAGAAACAGTGTAACGTTTTAAAGAGTAAGAGTGGTCTATTTAAAAAACAGCTTTTTCCCATGGCAGTGTTCAATCTGCCTGATTTTGAAGTTGTTTATATTTTATGTATTGTTCTGAATGCAGTTTCATCACTAATGCAAATGCTTCTGTTTTACTTTGGATAATCATCCTCAAACAGAATATTTTATTATTCCATAATCATTTTTGCACAAAACACAATGGGTTGTAAAAACAAAGTTATTGAGATAACTAAATTTATCATTTTGTTCTTCTTTTTAGTAAATGACTTAACTCTGCAGAAGATCCTTCATGGTGTATAGAATGCCAATTCATGCCTTGGGAAAAATAAATTAGTTTAATCACAAACTTAGGTAGTTACATTACAAATTTATGCCAATGTGATCCAAAAGAAATTAACAAATATAATTGCATATTATAAAGACATATATACACTAACTTGAGCTGAGAAGTTTTTATATGGCTATTTATCCATAACTTAACATAAATTGTTACAATTTGTTACAAGCAAAGAAACAATTATATTTCTTAATTTGTTTCAGATGTTGGCATAAACTCTAAATATGATTACATAATTATGTAATATGATAATAGCACAATTTCACTGTATATCAAAATTAAATAGTTTTATATTACCTTTCATAAGGAACATTTTATTTAATTATTTTGTAATACCTTTCTCTGGCATGTTTACATTCCATGCCTCAAAATAAAAACAGTATGAATATTCTTCAGTAGAAGCTGTTCAAATCACTTGAGAAATCATAACTTATTTTATTTAAGAATATAGAGACAGACCCATGAAAATCCTTGGTAATTTAAAAACAGCAGTAGGTAGAAATTACTATTAGTAGCATTTATATTTGCTAGAAACCTAAATTCATTTTCTAAGACTCATGTACACTGATCCATCATTCCTTACAAGACTTTCTGCTTTCTGCAAAATTAATAACCTTCACACAAATACAAATATGCCAATAGAGGTAACAAAGATGAGCAAAGAGAAAAATATAAGGCTGCACGACCACAATAATGACACAAACATGATCAAAGAAGACCACTTGCTTAAAGTGAAGTCTATTAAGTGGTGAAATAATCTCCCTCGGAATGCAACAAAAGCCCCACTGCTTCACCTGAAAACCAGCCCAGACAAAGCACCTGCGAAATCCCACAGGGAACAGGCTAGTGGTGGCAGCGAACTGCTCTGAGGAATGTGTTAAATTTTTCAACTATGTTACTTATTCAAAGGACAAAAAGGTAGGCTGCGTTTTCTGGAGAATATATAGTAAATAACTAATACAGGAAGACCCGATTCGATATAAAATATAATCTGTTGGTTTGCCCTTCTACAAATTTCAAAATAATTTACAGTCCTTTTTCATTAAACGTTTCATTTCATGACCAGATCATCAATTACACTAACTTATTTTATTTATTCTCTTATTTTTAAGGTACTAATTTCCATAAAGCACTTAACAGTAGTAATTATACAACAAACCAATATGTAAAAAGACATGAGGATGCAGTTCATATAACTTAGGAAAAGGTAGAGAAAACTGAGCAAAAGTTGCAATCAATTTAGATAAAATATGCCCAAAATAACTTTGAAAATGATTTTTAAAGAAATCTTTTTTCTTTTTTTTAAAGGAGTGTGTTTCCAGCCAGGTGTGGTGGCGCACGCCTTTAATCCCAGCACTCGGGAGGCTGAGGTAGGAGAAGCGTTGTGAGTTCCAGGCCGGCATGGACTACATGAGCAAGGCCAGCCTGAACTACATAGTGTGACCCTGCCTCAAAAAAAACAGGGGAGTTTGGCTCAGTGGCCTAAGCGCCTGCCTGGCAGGCGTGAGGTTGTGAGTTTGATCCCTGGTACTGCAAAAAGAATAAATAAAAGGAGTGTGTTTAGGTTTTGTCTTGATACTGAAATGGGTATTTACATCAAAATTATGTAAATATTTTTAAGTATCAAATGCTAAAATTACTATTAACTATATTTTAATCATGCCTACTCTTAGGCATATTCTGACGTATCGCAGAAATATCTAAACTATGATCACCTAAGAAACTGCTTCCCAATTCAAACTAAATCACTGTAGCACAGGTCAACCTATGATGAATTAAATCTGCTGAGGACAGAAGTCAGGACTCACCTAGCATACGTTTATTTTGAAACTGATATACAACTATTTCCATCTTTATATCCTAAAAGAACACATTAATTTGATGCTTGTTTGTACACAACTACTGGAATAGGATGACTGAAGAAAAACTCCAGAGCAACAAAAGAACAGCTTGTTAAACTCTTGCAGTTAAATGTATCACAGTTCTCTCCTGACAAGACTCCTCCAGAAGGGTCTGACTGGGAACCCTAACTTGCAAGTATTTCCAGCAAGTACAATTCTGATAAACTGGATTTACTCACTTAAAATTGAAGCAAAGAAATAAAACATTAATTTTCCAAATACGTGATTATTATAATGTTTTTCAGCCTTGATTAAACTGTGTGTGTCCTCTTTATCCTGGCCCAGCCCCAAAACCAAGAAATATTTATCTCAAACAACCTCAGGGGCAGAGAAAAGAATATCATTTGAACGTCTGGGCCATTCACATCCTTGAGAGTGACTGAGATGTACCTACTAGTCACCTGCAGACTTGTACAGCTGATTTACTCAGGGCAGACAACAGACCAAAACAAGGTGGGAAATACTTTCTGAATTCTGAAACAAGAGTAAGTTCAAAGAAATACTGCTTCTCTTGGTTGCCTGAGCCATAAAATATGACTAAGGAAAAAAAAAATCAGCTTAAAAAAAAAAAGCAGGATGGAGGAACCAACAGATTCACAGGAAAAGAAAAGAAAAATAGTCCACAGTTCTAACTACTCCTAAGGCTCAACCACATTCCCATCCTTGGGTTCCTTACAACAGTCCATTTATCATACAATCACTTACACCATAACTTTTCCCCTAAGTTAATTTAAGGGAAGTCTTTGGCATGTGAAATAAAACAAGTCTATGTCCACATCTTCACACCAGTTAGATTCTAGGCTAAAAAACAAAATCATACATTTCAAAAAGGACTTGCATTTCTACCCCTGCTATACCATCCAGAGAGTAATGGTGCAAAAGGTCATTTTATACATAATTAGAATACTGACCTTCCTGGCCAAAATTTTCCTTGAATTTAAGGTACAGATATATCTGCTATCTAAAAGTTGATTAGCTTTCTTCAGAGTATGCTTTTCATTCTCAGAGGCAAACCAAAGTAGGACACCATATGTATTTTCATCTAATAAATGAAATCCCAAAACATATTATGAATAAAACAATTAAATAAATAATGCTTCCTACTAGTAAAAACATAATGACAATCATGAAAAAATATGAAACAGTATCTGGTTACTAACAGAGACCAGATACTCAATCCATAAAAAATTATTTGAAAAAAATTATTTCTTTTTTGGTATTTTTTGTTTGTTGGTTTTGAGATAGGGTCTTGCTAAGTAGTCCAGTTTGGCCTTGAACTCACTTTATAACCAAGGCTGGCCTCAAATTTGCAGTGATCCTCCTGCCAGCCTCCTGAGTACTGGGATTACAGGCATGTGCCATCACAGCAGGATTCAAAATTTCACTTCTTTTTTGGGTTTTTTTGTTTGTTAGTTTGTTTGGGCTTTGATATAGGGTCTTGCTATATAATCCAGGCTGGCTTTAAACTCACTTTATAACCTAGGCTAGCCTCAAACTTGGAGTGATGCTCGTCTTAGTTTCTTGAGTGCTGGGATTACAGGTGCGTGCCACCAAACCAGAGTTGAAAAACTCCTTTCTTTTCAGTTGTTTTTGTTTTATATTTTGTGCACAAATTTTTACTCGTGAGTAAACTTCTGTAAGTCTCCACTGCTACTTTCACAAGTACTTTTTTTTTTTTTTACAGCAGTTTAGGCTCACAGCAGAAGTCACACTCCAAGACTTCCCACAGGCATCTCGTCCCCGTTAACAACCTCCCTGCCCTGTTGATCTTGTCGCAGTGGGTGAATCTGCACATCAGTTCCCCACAAGGTCCACTGGATCCACTAGTGGCGGTGCACAGTCTTGCATTTGTGCGATATACGCTGACACGAATCCACCCCAATATTTTGCAGAAGAGTTTCACCGACCCAAAGTCTTCCATGACCCAGTGATTCATCCCATCCTCCTGCTCCCCTAGAAACCCCTAATACCTGTCTCAGAATGTCACACACTTGCACTTGTGCAAAATGCACACTTTTCTAATTGGTTACCTTCATTCTGTAATAATACATTTCTCCTGGCTTGGTAGTTCCCTTCTTCTAGTAACTGTGCACCATGTACAGGTAACACAGTTTTCTTATCCATTTGCTGTCTCAAAAGTATCTTAGTTGCACCAAAGCTTTGGCAATTATGAATAAAGCTGCTCTAGACACTCACCAGTAGATTTTTGTGTAGTTTTAGGTTTCTGATTCTTTTGGATCAATGACAGGGACTGGATTGCTAGACCTTATGATAAGAGTTTAATTTTGTAAGAAAATGCCAAACTGTCCTGCAAAGTGGTCACACCACTTCATAAGTCCATTGGTAATGAATGAAAGCTTCTGTTGGCCCACACACTCACTAGTACACAGTGTTGGGTGTGGCCGCTTTAACTGGGGGGAGCCACATCTCACGTCTTAACTTGCATTTGCCTAAGGACACATGCACACCTCTGTGCTAATGTGTCTTTCCACATGGGTATTTGTCATCTGAGTATCTGGATGAGGTGTCTGTCAAGGATTGTAGCCCACTTTCTAATCCAGTTATTTCTTTTATCATTTTGACTTTTAAGAATTCTTTTCACAATTTGTTTATTTTCATACATGCATAAATAGTCCTTTATCAGATGTCTTTTGCAAATGTTTCCTCCCTTCAATAATTTTCATAAATTATGCCAGCATTTCATTTCTCATTACCTTCATTCATAGGAAAGGCATGTCAAAGTCTGTCAAGGTTAATGAAAATCCACACACTCATTTTGCTGTACATTCTAGCACTAAGGTGAAACAATATATACTGAATATTTAAGAGAAATAGAGAAGGAGAGAAAAAAAGGAAAGAAAGGAAGAGAGACAGAGAATGAGAAGGAAAGAGAAAAAAGAACAAAAGGGGAAAGAAGAGGGAAGGAAGAAATGTAGAAACTTAAGAAAGAAGATATTCTAAAATACATACCAAAAAACAAAACATAATAAAATCAGTCACTTAGAAATATAATTATCAGAGAAGAAAATGCAATATTGACCTAGACAGTATCAAAGTCAATCAATGCTATCTTTTAATTGTAAGTGAAGCTGTAAGACAGAACTACATCAACTCATTAGTAAAATACTCTGCTTTATTTTAAAAGAACTCATTATAATAAGTTATAATATATAGAAATTCCTTTTATTGTAAATTTTAAGCCCTCATGGTATTTGTATATGCAAGCAAATCACCTACACAAAATGACTCAAAAACAACATTTTGTTGTCTACAATTCAGTATTTCAGGAATACCTACTCTGGGAGGCTAAAAATAGCGGGTTTCCAAAGATATATTCACCTCCTGTTTCCTGGAATAGCAGTATTTTTGTCTTGTGTAGGTTTCTACCTCCATCCCTTCAGCCTGCAACACACTGTGTCAGCACAAGAGTATCCACTGTGACACCTTTCCTAACCACATCCACTATTAACATGTTCACCATCTTTGTAATATTGTCACTTTGAGAATTTTGCATATAAAGAAATCATAGAATGTGCAATCTTTCAGAATTGGCATTTTTCTTCTTCGTCTTCGTCTTCATCTTCCTCTTCGTCTTCTCCTTCAGTGAATGAAATTTCCTTGAGATTCATACAAGTTGGTTTGGTTTGGTTTGGTTTTTCCTGAGACAAGGTCTCGCTATGTAGTTCAGGCTGATCTTGAACTCACTATGTAGTCCATGATGGCTTTGAACTCAAGGCAGTCCCCCTGCCTCAGCCTCCAAAGTGCTAGGATCCCAGACATGCACCACCACACCTGGCTTCATACAAGTTGTTTTATGATCAGTAATGCATTCATTTTTATTTTTGAGTTCCAGTCCATAAATGCACCAGTTTGTCAACCATTCACCAACTAAAAGACATCTAAGTTGTTTCCAGGTTTTGAATCTCAAGAATGGAGCTGCAGCCAAGCGTGGTAGCACACACCTGTAACCCAGCTCCTGAGCCTGAGGCAGGAAGATTTCAAGTCTGAGTCCCACCTGGGCAATTTAGGGAGACCGACACTGTCTCAAAATTAAAAAAAAAAAAAAAATTAAAAGAATGAGCTGCTGTGAACACTACACTGTAGTTTTTTGTTAATACAGTTTGCATCTGTTTGGGATGAAAGTCCTGCAGCACCATTGCTAGGTGCAAGTTAAGTGTAAGAACATGCCACACTGTTTTCCAGATGGGTTGTGACAATTTACATCACCACCAACACAAGTGGATTAGTTTCTCCACATCCTTGCCAGCATTTATCACTCTGACTACTTTTTACAGTAGTCATTGTGTAGGGAGCTGCATAATATTAATTCATTCTGTTTTTAATGTGCTTCCCCTTAACGGCTGCTAATGTTAAAATTCTGTAAATTTCTGAGCTTCCTTTTATCAGTCTTCCCTTGCAGACATCATGCTTTTGTGGTCAAAGGTAGGACTTTTTACCTGCCTGGATTTCAAAAATATTCAAAGGTTTCTTTTTCTAAACGTTTTATACTTACATTTTACACTTAAATCCATGACCCAACTGGAGTTAACTTTCCTATACGATCTGTGGTTTGGTTGAGACTCGTTTTCCGTGGGTGTCCAGTTACTTCAGCTCCATTTTTCTCAAGGGCTATCCTTAATCAACCCCAGTCACACTCACATATTCACCACCAGCAGCAGGAGAAGCATGCGGCTGGACAGCACCCAGGAGAGGGTGGCTGCAGTAGTTTCCCGCGTGTCTCCTTCCAATGTTCTTCCCCAGCAGAGCCAACCCTGGGCCCGTTATTTGCATTTGGCTGATTTTGCTTGATACAATGCAGCACTTAGGTTGAAGCTAACAGTTTTCACTTGGTGATCAGTGAAGGAAATGGCAGTGTCTGCTCTCACAAGAGGCAAAACCACCTTGCTGGGCCTCTGTGGCACATGCTATACCTGCTGGCGATATAAGGGATCCTAAGGGTAACTGTGACTGCACTCATGTTTCACCATAGGCGTTGACTTAAACATTCAGTCCCACTCAGGCCTCCACTGGAGCTGTAACGCGATCCACCGCAGTCTACACCAACTCATTTCCTCTAACCCCGCCGCTCTGCTTTGAGGACCACATACAAACAGTCACAAAGTGCTCTATGCTTATGTTTATATAACGGTGTTTGTTTTCATTTTAAGTAAATCTTATTTTAAAACTATTTTCAAAACCACAAGCTCTATATCAAGTAAGATCTATATTCTGAATCGTTAAACATTCTATACTATCCTGGATGATGAGGTGTATCTTTATTGTGGAAGTCACAAATCCAGTCACAGTAAATCAACTTCACTCATTGCTCAGACTCCACCAAGGCCAAGACATGCGGCGTGGGGGGAGTGCATGTATCTGTGTGTGTGTGTGTGTGTGTGTGTGTGTGCACGCGCGCATGCGCACTTATGCTGAAGTGGTCAGTACTCACAATGGGCAGTTAATATTTACACAGGGAAGTCTATATTACACCTATACTTTCTGTGACCACTGAAAGCGGTACCTCGCCTTGGAGTAGGCTTTTCTCCTTAATTGAGCAGTAAGTTAAATTGGTTGGGAAACAGTCTGTACTCCAAGTGACCCCTGCTACTCAAACAATATATCATCAGACCACACAGTTTTACTGCCACTCAAACACTGACCTACCCGACCACGCTTAGGAAGCTTTTAGCACCAAGGAACTTGCCCTGAAAAGTAATGTACTGAAAAGTGATGTACTGCTGCAAGTAAGCATAATTCAAGGATATACAACAATCAAAAACGCTACTTTTTAGACTTTCGAAAATTCCACTGTAATAGCAAACCATAGAGATGGCAACGCAAATCAAATAGTTTGAGGAATAACTGCCTTGTATAAGAAGTTATTCACACATTGTTTAAAATGGTTATGACAACATACTAAAATTTTTTTTAGAATACACTCCAGTCACTGTTAGAGGATTCAGTTTAATATTCAGGTTTTCAATTTGTATTAAAGATGTTTCTTTCTACTTTGTTTTTAGATTTTAATGCACAATTTCAATAACTCGACCACTTGAAAAGATTAATTTCTAAGTAGTCACTTACTTAGATCAAGCACTAAATAACAGAATGGGCAGTGAATGATATTTGTTTAGGTGGCAGGCATTATGCAGCCAAGGCTCACTAACCCCTCACTCAGCTCTCCGTGGGTGGTCCAATTTGGTGTCGCAGCTGGTTTAAACACAGTACACCAAACAAACTGTTATTTTAATAGAGAGAAATAACATGCTCTGTTTTCACTACCCAAAACCCTGAAAGAGGGCTACCATACAGAACATTTATGACTGCCTAGATAATAGCTGAGTGGGTGAGTATACCGGTGCATTTATAAGTGAATTCTAATTCTCTTGTGATGAAACATTACTTCAGATCAATATTGAATGTTTTAAAATACTGAGTAACACAGAAATGCAATTTCTTTGAGCACTTCTTTAAAAGATGAAAAAGAAAGCAATAATTATAATTAAAAATACTAGAAATATTTGGAGTTTTGTGTTGGGTTGAATGAGTTATTCATTTTGTTCCAAAGTTTACTTTAATCATTATGCTGCTGTTAAAGTATAATATGTAACAAAAGTGTGGTGTGTAAGAATCTTTGCATTACATATATTTTCTCTCAAAAAAAAAAAAACATTTCATTACGGTGAAGCTGTTTGAAAACAGGCTTGCTGAATCTGATTGAAAGGAATAAGATCTCAAGATAAATTCTGTGGACATCAGAATACCATGCATAAAAAAGGTTTCTTCACATTTCATGATCCATCAGAAAGAGTACCAAGGGCGTGATACAAACATGTGCCTTGTTGCAGAAACTGTTAAAAAGTGAAAATATAAAGCACTGTGGTCACATTCAGAAGACAATGATACAATCTGATATTGAATGCAAAACAGTATTCTAATTTAATAATGAAGTTCTTATTCTGGCTACTGCTATTCACTGTACAATGTTGCAAAAATAAAGTATCATAAACTATTGTTTTAGTTTGTAAATGTTTAAGTAGTACAGATCACTATAGAAAAGTATACCTATGCATTTCAGAAACATTTGATATGACCTCCTATTTTCTTACATCTTTTGCTTGCACAATTTTATTATTAGTAGTATTAATGTCCTAAGTAAGCTATTCCAGAAAAATCCATTCTCTCATTCATACTTTCACACCTCACAAATTCAAGGAAAGTACTAAATACTAGTTTTACAGAGAGCAGATACAGAGAGGAGTTGACTTTAGAAAATATAGCATTATAGTCTCATCCATTGAAAGTTGAGCACTGAGCTGTGAGCAGATGACTGATGATGTCACATCCGGGTCACAAACTCCTGTCATTAGAACACGCCTTTCCCTGAGCCAGGAAGTTGCCCCGGTATAGTTAGAAAACAGCACCAGCAGCTCCTCCAACCAGTAAGAACTGGTACAAGTAACAAACTCTTGAGTTAAATCAAAACCTCATTTCATAACCAAAAGTGTACCAGGTGATTGAGAAAATACCAGGCCTCATGTTAAATCAAAATCATCTAAAGCAAAAAACAAGAAGCTACAGGGAAGATTGAGACGAATGAAACAACAGCCTCTGGGACAGCTGTCTTTCACTGAGGACCTACTGCAGTGATGGCGAACATTTTAGAACTTCCAGTGATAGCCACCAGCTAGCTGCAGCACACCTGCCACCACTGACCAACTATGTGTCTGGTGTGATGCTACTTTATTTTACACAGTAGTCTCATTTTAAATTCACTCTTGCCATGCTAACCAGACACTGATGATCATACCTTTTAAATCAATTTATTTTCAATTCATAAAAATTATCATACTTATCATTTACAGCATGATGTTTTAAAATTTGTAAACACTGTAGAATGGCTACATCGAGGAAATGAACACATGCATGGCCTCACATACTTCTTAGTGGTGAGAACTCTTAAAATTTGTCTTAATGATTTTCAAGAATATAATGCATGTAATTAATTACGGACAACATGGTGTGCAATTGATCTTTTTTAATTTTCCTGTCTAACTGAAATTTTGCATCCTGTAATTAGCTTCTCTTCAAATACCTCCACTGCCCAAATCTAGGTAACCATACTGCTCTCTGCTTCTCTAAGATTGACTAGTGTCAGCCAGTATTTCTCTTCCTGTGCCAGGCTCATCTCAATGAATAGAAAAGTCTCCAGGCAAATTCATGTGATTGTGAATAAAGGATTTCTGTTTCTGACAGAACTTAGTGTCATTCCACTGTGTAGATATAGGTACAGGTACAGAGCTCTCCATTCATCTACTCATGAATACTTAGGCTAATTCTATCCACACTGTTTGAAGATAATGATTATGACACTGAGATTCAGACAGATTAAGGAAGTTGTCAAAAGTGATTAAAAAAAAAAAAAAACAAGTAATTGGTAGCCAAGCCTCAAAGTCAGGATGACCTGACTTTGGGCTCAATATAATTAAAAACTTTAATATTTTCTCTTCCAACAAGGATTTCTGATATTCTTTTTCTTGCAGTATATTTCATTGTTATGATGAAATTAAATTCTTTTGATTTTTCCTGTGGCTGAAATTACAAAAAAAGAAAAACAATGAACTCCTGAAATTCAGGCCACTGGACTGAGAAAAAGGAAACAGAAGAATACGAGAAATAATAGCAAACACCCACCTGATTTGTCAGTTTCAATAAAGGACATCTACTTGCACAGCTTATCACTTTTTAGTAAAGTACAGCAAATGCTTACTGAATGCTTGGATGCATGTACCAGGCACTAGACTGGGTGCTGGAATACAGTAACGCCCAAGACCAAATCCCTGTTATTATGGAATTTCATGAAGACCACATAGAAATGAGTATGTCATACAGTTCCTTCCTTTCCAGAAGCATTTGTATCATCTGCTACAAGCTTCTTAGAGAAATCCATTTTCTCATTCCAATTGAGACACTTACACTGATAAAACAAAACCTACAGGGCCTTCCTGCTACTGACCATAGTCAAATGGCCACTCACTGGAAAGGTGGCTATGAGATCATACAATCTGTCCATCTGCCAAGGCGTGACACGGCCTATTACTTGTTTTCCCCTGACTCTTCCAATTGAGTTTGAAACAGCTCAGACAAGTCCCCCTGCCAGATTGTTTAGTCTCACAAATCTCACCATGAGATACTTTTTCCTGAAGTTCAGCCTAACTGGCCCTTTGCTTACTTTCATTTCATAAAACTCTTTTCAGTGTCAATACCAGCTGCTTATTTTCCCTGGGAATGTTCTACTTTTCAAATACAGGCATGACTTTAATCAGACAAGACATAAACTAGGACAGCACAAAGACTGCTTCTAAGCAAGTAGGTCAGAAAACCAACTTCTGAAGGAGCAGAGAGTTCAACAACATAAACACACTCCTGCTGAAATACTGGGCGAAGTCACGAGGCCTCAGGGCTGGAGAGCTCAGAAGCTGCCCGGACCTCTGCTTCCAGCCTCAGCCCGTGGCTTCTACAGGGACACTCTCCCCAGGGGATCATCCTAACCACCGGACAAAACCCCAAAGCCCAGAATCCCAAACAACATATCCAGCTTTAGGGCTTTTAACTGAGAGAGGAGCCCAACCTCTCCCACACGGGGCAGCTAAAACTTCACAGGAAACAGTCTTACACTTTTCAAAAATCAGAGCACGGATTCCCAAGAAAAGCACAGCATTTGGAAAGTGGGGGGAACAATCTAGAAAGAGGAGAACCAGATAAAGGACGCTCCCCATTCTACAGACAAACAGTTTAGATCTCTCGCTAAACTCTCAGCCATGTACAAATGAGACAGACTTCAAGCAGTCCTGTGGAGGTAGAAAGAACTGACCTGAAATTTCAGTTAATACCTATCACACAGAAAACAGAATTCAAAGTTGGAATATGCTCAAATTAACAGACTTGGAAAAAAACAGACAGGAATATATATATATATATATATATATACACACACACATATATGTATGATATATGTATGTGTGTGAATACTTCTAAATGAGTCTAACATAATACATTCTCTAAAATGTATCACTTACAATATCCAGTATAAAATCTAAATGCTCTTAACAAATGAAGAAATAAAAATATACTGAGGAGAACATATAAAGCAATGGAAAGTGACATGAATTTATTCAAATGTTGGAATTAGCAGAAAAGGATTTTAAATCAGTTAGAGTTATAGTTAACTAAGGTCAAAGATTAAAATGTGATAACAAATCAAAATGTAGAAAATCTCAGGGGAGAAATAAAAGTTGTGAGCATGAACCAAATGAAAATATTAGAAATGAAAAAATATGAATATTTTAAATCAAGGATTGAAATTAAAGGACATAATAAACTTAAAGAGCAAAACAGATTACCCAATTTAAAGAATGGAAAGAAAGATTATTTAAAACCTATGAAAAGGAAAGCAGGAAAAGAGAATGGAGGAAGAAAAACTTAGGAAAAAATAAGAGAATTTTCCATTTCTCCTGCTCCGCGCCTCGCCTTTGCTACCATTTCCTTACCCGAGGCCTCTTAATTCCACACGTAGAATGAATGCCACGGAACTTTAAAAGATCTACATAAGAAAAATCTGAGCACACTGACTATACACAAAATGTACAGGCACAGTACATCACATGGTAATTGGCCCTCCATGCTTCAAAATCACGCCAACTGCGTTCAACCCTAGCTCCACCATTCCCTGGCTACTGGGCTTGGGACATGCTAACATGGCAAAGTGTTAGATTCCTCACTCAAAATACCGAGATGATAACAGGACCTGCTGCACAGCACCTAGCACAGCATGACTTTTCTTCCTATGAGGAACTCAGATTATTATGCAGGGAATGTCTAACAGGTACAAGGTCTCAGATCTCAGGCAGCTACTAATCTTTTAGTGACTCCACTGGAACTCTAATCGCAGACTCAGAAATTCTACAGGAATACCAGGAGAGAAGAAAATAGATTAGAACAGAGAAGGTAAGTGACAATTTCTAAAAGGATAAAGCATTCTCTCACCCCCACCCCCACACATTCTCTAATACTTTCTCTAATATGTTTTTTTACGTTTCCTATAGGTCTAAAATTAAAACACTTTTTAAAAATAGGTATTACCTGTTATTTCACATAGTGATCAAGAGCTGTCACAAATCAGAAAATATTACTATAATTCCCTCTTCTTGTGCTAGTCATTATGAGGATATCTGCCGCTGGATCACTTGTACCCCACGATCTCACCAGGAGTTGCACGAATAAAGAAATCAGTCTTCAATTATTACAATAGAACATCTTTTAAATGGACAAGCATTAAAATATACTTTCAGAATAATTCTTTGGTTTGGATGCTTACATTTTTGAATGAGCAATCATTTACTATGTAGCCAGTATTGATCAATGCATGTTACATTATCATACAAAAAAATTCAACAAATAAATTGGAAGCTCTGGATCCACTAGTATATTCATGTTCTACAAACCATACAGCAATAATAAACAACATCTCATAGGGCCTGTTTGAGATCAAGGAACACCCGAGCAACCCCCACTTTTTGGACTTGTGATTATATTAAAAGTTTATAAGTGCTATCAAAATTGGAATGACATATTTAAAATGATGGTACAACGGTACCTCAGTTCATGAACTTAATTTGTTCTACTATTTTGGAAAAGGTGGCCACATTTGTGTTCATGTGGGAAGGATGGCCATGGTCACGTTGCTCACCCAATGCAGAGTTTGCAAACAAAAATATAATTTTGCCAAACTCTTCTGATTTCAAACCACACTGCAAACAAAAGCAATTGTGAAGCAAGTAATGCACTTCAAGAAGAACAGCTTGTAATGGGAGAATTTAAAAATGGAATAAAGCATGTTTATATGACCTTATGTGCAAACTCAGGCCAGTTTAGACTGGAAGTTCATATTTGCAAATTATCAACACAACAAAGAAAAGCAAATATAACAACTACTGAAAACAGGTGAAAAAAAAGATTTGAACAGACACTTCGACAAGTAGTATTTATAGATGGCAAAAAAGTACATGAAAAGATTTTCAGGGCCCTTAGTTGTTAGGGGAAGGTCAATTAAAGTCACAATAAGAAACTGCTCACTATGAGAAGCGGAGGCAGGAGGGCTGCAAGTTCAAGCCCAGCATGATTAACTTAGTGACTTAGGGAGACCCTGCCTCAAAAATAAAACAAAGGTTCAGTGTAAAGGACCTGGGTTTAATTCTCAGTACTGCAAAAAGAAAACAAGGCGCTATCCTTTAAAAACTTTGCTTCCCAAATTTCCAGTTTTCAGGAGTTGCTGATGCGACAGTATTCAGAGGCAGAGACTTCAGCGACAAGGACTCTAAGGTCTTCCCTCCGAGAATGGATTCCATGCCCTCCTGGAGGGGCTGATGGAGGCAGTGGGGCCCTTCACCCCCTTCCATGTCCGGATGCAGTAAAAGGCCTCTAGAAGCTTCTGGTGCCTTGATCTTCGATTTCTCAGCCTTCGGCATTGTGAGAAAATACCTTTCAGGTCTTCATAAATCACCCCGTTTCCATGATTCTGTTACAACAGCAGTAAATAGACCATAACAAATACCATGACACGCTCATCAGAATGGCTACGATAAAAACACTGGCAATACCAAGGACAGATGCGAATGTAGTTTGTTTCATATATATCTGGAATATAAAATGCTACACACCCACTACAGAAAAGAGTGTAACAGTTTCTTATAGAGTGAAACACCTACCTCAAAACCCAGCCTTTAGAATCCTAAATGCTTATCTGAGAGCAGGGGTCAGTAATTTGGTCACTGCGTACCATAACGTCTCTGACACGACTATTCACACGTGCAGTGCTGCATAAAAGCATGAACAGACAATATACACACAACGGGCCATGTGTGTATTCCAGTAAAATTTTATTTACCAAGATGGGAGCCCAATCCACATTTGCAGTTTGCAACCCCTATAGCACAGAAAGAAAAATTTATCTTGATAATAAAAACTATGCATGAATGTGCAAAGCAACATTGTCAGAGCCAAAATTTTGAAACAACCAAATTTTCTTCACTGAGAAAATTGATTAAAGTGTGGTACTCATACAATGGACTATTTGTATTAAATAAAAACAAACTACTGATTCATGCAACAAATTGGATGGTTCTCAAAGGCACTATGTTCAATGCAAAAAAAAAAAGATTCTTATGCAAAGGTTCCATCAGTGAACTTAGAGGATCATTTAATAATAATAATAAAAGGGTCAGTAAAAGATCAATTCACAAAAGATTGATGTTTTCAACCTAATAAAAAGATTCAACAACACTGAAGCAGAGAAATGAACAATACATGATGACAGTTGTAGGTTTTAACACTTGACAAGAAATAGACAATAAGCAAGAATATATAAAATGTAATGCCAAGAACTAGCTTGATCCAACTGACATTTATACGCAACCCACTGTTGTGGCTGCCTCAATGACGTGAATGCATTCAAAACGTTTCCCTTTCATGGTAATTTTGGCTTTAGGGAAAAGCTGCAAGTCTCACGATGCCAGAGCTGGCAAGTAAGGCAGACGGGCACAGTGTCCTGCTTTTATGCACTACCTGTGCTGTTGAAAGGTGTTGGAGAGCAATATTCACTGTACTTTTCATCATGCTTCCCTTGTAAAGACAGTCAGGGAAGAGGACTCCAGAGCCGCCTCAGAAAGGAAAAGACCGATGGGGTAAGTGTATTTGAAGCAAAGGAGAGGATCTGGAGGGACATTTAATAACAACGTATCTTTCACTGTAATGATTTTTTTAAATTTACACAAGTACTATTTAGTTTGATTACCAATTGTATAAAAAACTGTTTATTTTCAACAAAAAACTGTTTATTTTCAACAAAGTCCAAGGCAAAGTCCAGGTGCCCCAGAGCCGTTCATGGCCACAGCTGCCTCACTTCCTGCAAGGAGAACAGCCTGTGGCATCTTGGCCTTGGCTGTTGCCCATGGGGGCCGGGAGCCCAGGGCCCTCAGCCCAGAAGTGAAGGGGTACTACAGGGAGCAGCTGTGGGAGCCCTGGGGTCTTCCCTACCTCAGGCAGGAAGCGCAGGAAGGAGAGCCTGGCACACAGGGTAGGGGAGAGGTGGCTGGGGCCTGCGATGCCCCACCCTGGTCCAGCCTGGGCAGAGTGGCCTGGCCAGGAGCCGTTCAGGCCTCTCTCTCCCCTCTTCACCACCCACGGCCTATCTCACTCCTGGGTCTCAGTGCAGCACTGGTCACCCTGTGGTCCAGGAGTCCAACAGTGAGAGTTTAACAAATGGAATAACTGAATAGCCACATGCAAAAATTCAAATAGCCACATGTAAATAGATCAATTTCAATCCACACTTTGTACTATATATACAGTCAACCCAAAACATATTACAGAGGACATGCGCTCCAGAGACTCTGAACTCCTCACAGTCATATGCAAGGTCCAGGTGGTGCCACACTCCAGGGTGCACTCTGCCTAGCTGCCTGTGTCCTGGAGATTCTGATCCCCACCCAGTAAGGTGGAAGGTCCAGCGACACACTCCAGGGGTGCATCTCTGCTAGCCACCTGGGTTGCAAAGGTTCTGAACACTACACAGCCAGGTTCTAGACCCTGACAACAAACTCCAGGAGTGTGACCCTGCTAGCTACAGGGAGGATACAAACTTTGTCCAGTCCAGCATCCCAGAGAAACCCAACAAAGTACATCATGGGAACACACAGCCAGTCTCACAGACCACAGAGCACAAGGATCGAGTGCCATAGTTTGGGGGTGTGCCCTGGCTAGCCAAGGGAATATTGGAGGATTGAAGCTCTACCCAGCACAGTGCTCCAGTACAATCCATTGGGAGGCTGCCTGCCCAGCCACACAGGTCCAGAAGAAAATGACAATAGGAAAGACCAAGAGGCAGTCTCAATCCCCCAGCCCACTGAGAACAAACCAAAGAGACACTGAAGTGGAAGACACTGGGAGTCACACAACTGAACTTTCTGAAATGATAGCAACTGACAGACAGAAGCAACTCCATAGAAGCTATAGAGAAACTCAAATCAGAAAAATCTCTCAACTAAAAAATGAAATGACAATCATTATGAAACAAATGCTGTGTGTACCTAAAGAAGATCAAGAAAAAAAGATAGAAGAACATAAGAAAATCATGGAAACTTTGAATAAAAAAAATAAGACACAAATAGAATGCATGGAAGAGATTCAAAGGGAAATTCAGGAAATTAAAAATTCCATTGAAAGTTGGCAAAACTGCCTGAATGAAGCTGAAGATAGAGTCTCAGACCTTGAAGACAGCATGGAAGCTTATGATCATGAAAGAAAAGATATCTTAAAAATAACAAGGAACCAGGAAACAACAATTCAACAGCTGCAAGATGATGCCAAGAGAAATAACATAAGATTGATAGGTGTCAATAAAAAATCAGGGGTCAGTACTAATGACCTGGGAAGACTATTTGCAGAAATAGTATCAGAAAATTTTCCACACATGGCAAGAGAATCTGATACACAGGTAAGTGAGGCATACAGAACCCCAATTAACCATAACCAAAATAAATCTTCACCCAGACATATAATAATTAGGGTATCAGAAACACAGCACAAGAACAAAATACTAAAAGCTGTCAGAGAAAAGAAACAGATCACCTGTTGTAGTTTTATACATGTGTCAACTTGAAAAGTCTAGCAGCTTAATTAAGTAACTCAGCAGCTCTACATCCTGGGGTGTAGAGCACAGTTACCTGGTCATTGTTACAATTTGAGAAGATCAGAAGTTTAACTGAGACACTCAGGAGGAAGCCAGGGGTCTTACTTTATAAACATCCTCATCCTGTGCAAAGGAAGGCAAGGATGCTTGTGAAGCTACACCCACCTTGGCGGCAGGGGGTGGGGTGGGGGGGTGGGTACTGGATACTATATAAAGGAGGAGAAGAGGCTTGCTCTTGCCCCCTTTTACTCTGGCTGCTTTTGCTTGGCTGCTGACTTGAAGTGCTGTTCCTGTGCCATGCCACCCTGCCTTGGAGCCAGCTGATTGTGGACTGAAACCTCCAAAAACTGTAAGCTAAATAAACCTTTCCTTCCCTAATTTTGGGTGTCAGGTGTTTTGTCTCAGCAACGAGTGAAAAGTAACCAAGACATCACCTATAAAGGAAAGCCTATCAGAATCATGGCAGAGTTCTCAACACAAACCTTCAAATCTAGAAGAGCATGGAGTCAAGTATTTTAAATCCTTAAAGAAAACAACTTTCAACCCAGATTGATGTATCCTGCAACACTATCTTTAAAAATTGAAGGAGAAATAAGATACATCCACAACAAAGAATAACTGAAGAAATTTATGGCCACCAAACCAACACTACAAAGAGTACTGAAAGACACTCTAGAAAGAGACAAAGATAGCTACAGTCCTAAGAACAACAAAAGGAAACCACTAAGCAGGGCAAACAATTAAACAGAAAATGTAGAAAACAACAGAAAGATATCATGACAGGGATGAGTCAGTAAATATCAGTTATATCAATCAATGTAAATGGTCTCAACTCACCAATAAAAAGAAACAGACTGGCAGAGTGGGTTAAGAAACAAAATCCAACAATATGTTGTGTACAAGAAACACATTTAACTCAAAAGGAAACTCACAGACTAAAAATGAAAGACTTGAAAACAATACTCCATGCAACAGGAACCCAGAAAAAAGCAGGGTTAGCTAATATGCTTGCAGACAATGTGAACTTCAAACCATGAATGATCAAAAGAGTTAAAGAAGGTAACTACATACTTCTTAGGGGAAAACTTCAAAAGGAAGAGATTACAATCATAACTATATATGCACCGAATGTGGGAGCACCCAACTATGTAAGACAAATCTTAATAGACATGAAAAACCAAATAAACAAGTAACGGGGAAACTTACCACCTCACAGTCACAAAAAGGCAGATCAACCAAACAAAAAATCAGCAAAGAAATAACAGAACTGAATCAAACTTGTAAACAAATGGATGTAGTAGATATGTACCGAGTGCTCCACCCATCAACATCAGAATACACATTCTTCTTAGCTGCACATGGGTCATTCTCTAAAATAGACCATATACTAGCCCACAGAACATGCTTAAGAAAATGCAAAGGAACTGAAATAATTCCATGCATATTATCTAACCATAGGGCAATAAAATTGAAAATTAATGACAAAAAAATTCACGAGATTCCCCTAGACACATGGAAATTAAATAATACTCTCCTAACAATCAACGGGTCACAGAAGAAATTAAACAATATCTACGATCCAATGAAAATGCAAATACAAATTATCAGAACCTGTAGGACACAATGAAAGCAGTCCTGAGAGGAAAATTTATAGCACTAAACACCCATATCAGAAAAATGGAAAGAACACACACAAACAACCTAATGATGCACCTCAAACTTCTAGAAAAAAAGAGCAAGTCAAGCCCAAAGCCTAAAGAAGGGAGGAAATTATAAAGATCAGAGTAGAAATTAACACAATAGAAATTAAGAGAACAATACAAAGAACTAACGAATTGAAGAGTTGATTCTTTGAACAAATAAACAAAATTGATAAACCCCTAGCCAACCTTATCAAAAAGGGGAAAGAAAAAACTCAGATTCATGCAATAACAAATGAAAACGGTGAAATCACTACAGACGCTAAGGAAACACAGAAGATCATCAGTACCTATTTTGAAAACCTTTACACCCATAGGTTAGGTAACAAAGAAGAAATAGACAGATTCCTAGAAACCTATGAATTACCAAAGCTGAATCAAAAAGATGTAAGACTGCTGAATAACCCAATTTCAGTTAGTGAAGTTGAAAATGTAATTAGAACCTTGCCAACAAGGAAAAGCCCAGGTCCTGATGGATTCACTGCTGAATTCTATAAGAAATTTAGGGAAAACATAAGGCCAACACTCCTCAAACTCTTCAGTGAAATTGAAGGGGAAGTAAGTCTCCCTAACTCATTCCTGGAAGCAAGTATTACCCTCATACCACAACCAGAGAAAGACCCAATCAAAAAAGAAAATGACAGGCCAATCTCCCTAATGAACATAGATGCAAAATTCCTCAATAAAATAATGGCTAATACAATGCAACAAGCCATCAGGAAGATTACACACCATGTTCAAGTGGGACTCATCCCAGGAATGCAGGGATGGTTCAACATATGCAAGGCAATAAGTGTAATACACCATATCAACAGAGCCAAGGACAAGAATCACACGATCATCTCAATAGATGCACAAAAAGCTTTTGACAAAATCCAACACCCATTCATGATAAAAACCCTACAGAAAATCAGAATAGATGGTCTCTACCTCAGCCTGATAAAAGCCATATATCACAAACCAACAGCCAACATCTTACTAAATGGACAAAAACTGAAAACTTTCAATTTAAAATCAGGAACAAGACAAGGATGTCCATTATCACCACTCCTATTCAATATAGCTCTGGAAACATTAGCCAGAGCAATTAGACAAGAGAAAGAAATAAAGGAAATAAGGAAAGGAAAAGAAGTAAAATTATCATTATTTGCAGATATGATACTCTACCTAGAAGACCCCCAAAAATCCATTGAAAGACTTCAAGATGTAAAAACCAAATTCAGTAAGGTTGCTGGATACAAGGTGAACACTCAAAAATCAATAGCATTCTTGTACACAAGCAACAAACTCACTGACAGAGAAATAAGAGAAACCACACCTTTCACTATAGCATTCAAAAAAATGAAATACTTAGGAATCAATCTAACAAAGGAAGTAAAAGATCTATACAGTGAAAATTACATTACTCTGAAAAAGGAAATAGAAGAGGATTTCAGAAAATGGAAAGATATTCCCTGTTCATGGATAGGAAGAACAAACATCGTGAAAATGGCCATTCTCCCAAAATTGTTATACATATTTAATGCAATCCCAATCAAAATACCACTTGCATACTTCACAGAGGTAGAGAAAGCATTCCTGAAACTCATCTGGAACCAGAAGAGACCTAGAATAACCAAGGCAATTCTGTGCAACAAAGGTAAGGCAGGAGGCATCACAATCCCTGACTTGAAACTATATTACAAAGCTACTGTGATAAAATCAGCATGGTACTGGAATAAAGCCAGACCTGAAGATCAATGGAATAGCTTAGAAGATACAGGCACAACTACAAACACACTCAGCCACCTCATCTTTGACAAACATGTACATTGGAAGAAAGATAGCCTCTTTAACAAATGTTGCTGGAAAAACTGGCTTTCTATATGCCACAAACTAAAACTACATCCATGTCTATCAACATGCACTAAAATAAAGTCAAAATGGATCAAAGAGCTGAATATTAAAACAGATACACTAAATTTGCTGGAAGACAAAGTAGGTAAAAATCTTGAAGACACAGGAGTAGGCAGAGAGTTCATGAACAAAAATCAAATTGCACAGGAAACACTTCCCAGAATCAACAACTAGGATCTTGTCTTACCAAAAAGTTTTTGCATGTCAAACGAAATCTCCAACAGAGTGAAAAGAATACCTACGAACTGGGAAAATATCTTAGCCACTTATCCATCAGACAAAGGACTTCTATTTAAAACATATAAAGAATTAAAAAGAATCAGGCCCTTAAAATTTGAGGATTCAATCCAAAAATGGGCATCTGAGATGAATACACACTTCTCAGAGGAAGAAATACAAATGGCAAATAAATGCTCCACATCAATGGTCATTTGGGAAATGCAAATTAAAACAACACTAAGATTCCATCTCACTCCAGAAAGAATGACCAAGATAAAAAAAAACATCAACGAATAACAAATGTTGGAGGGGCTGTTGAGACAAAGGAACTCTTCTCCACTATTGGTGGGAGTGTAGACTAGTTCAACCACTATGGAAATCAGTATGGAGAGGAAGGGATAAAAAAGATGTGGTATTTTTAGACAATGGAATACTACTCAGCTATCAAGAAAGATTGCATCAAAACTTTTATAAGTAAATGGACATGACTTGAGACCATACTCATAAGTGAAATAAATCAAACTTACATGTGTAAATACTGTATTGTCTCCCTAGCGTAAGAAACTGAAACAGTATATGTGATCCAAAATCTACAATAAATACTGTGTAAGGGTAAGAACCTGCTCAAAGAGCAAAAGTAATTGGGAAAGGGAAAAGGAGGAAAGAAGGAAGCCAAAAGGAAAAAGACATAAATCTATATATATGTATATGTAAGATAGCTAGAATGACTATCCTGCTGAATGTATTAGTTATTGAGAAAGAGCAGTTAATACTCATATGGTTAGATCAATTTTACACATCTATATCTGTTAATGTAAACAACCATATTGAAGGTAACGATATGCAATACTGCAACCATTGTCAAGTTCCTATCATCTTGTTTTGTAAATCTACAGTGTTACTGTTTTGGATTTGCTGTTGTTTTTTGTCTCTTTTGCTTTTTGTCTTTCTTTTCTGTGGCTTTTTTGTCTTAAATAATATATATATATATATATATGTGTATATATATATATATATATATATATATTACATACAACACAAAAGCTAATGCTACAAAACTCATACAAAAAAGCATAGGGGAAAATCTCTGTGATTTGTATTATGTAAATGTTATTAGATATTATTCTAAAAAGCATAATTCATAACAGGAAAAAATTTTTAACTTCCTCAAAATTAAGAATTTTCTCTCTGTGCCCATAAACTGGAAAATGATATTCCAAAGTCATATAACTGTCACGTATCTGTATCCAGAATACATAAAAATAAAAAATAAAATCTCTGCAAGACTCAATAAGAACATGGTGGAGTGGTACACACTTATAATTCCAGCACTTAGGAGGCTGAGGCAGGAGGATCACCTAGAGTTCGAGGCCTGCCTTAGCTACATAACAAGTTCAAGGACAGCCTGCACTACATAGTGAGACCTCGTCTCAAAGCAAAACAAAACAAAACAAAATAAAGAAAAACAACATCTCAATAAAAAAAACCTGATAATATAAAAAAGTATAATGGTTTGAACAAACTAAAGAAGATATGCAGTGGCCAGGATTTAACTCAGTGGCATAAACACCTGCGTGCCTGGCAAGCATGAGGTCATGAGTTTGAACCCCAGTATCAAAAAAAAAAAGATATTAAAAAATGCAAAATTAAAATACACTAAGATATTAAAACATACCCATTAAAATACCTAGGCATAGCAAGTGTTAATGAGATGTGGAGGAAAGAGAAGTCATATACTGCTGGCAGAAATATAAAATAATACTAAAATCCCTATGACAAAATCTGGGGTAGTATCTTCAGGGCTTAACATATATTTACCCTTTAATTCAACTATTCTACTACTAAATATTATCCAAGAAAAACAAGTTACATACAGACTTATAACCAAATGCTCATAATAGCTTTTTTTGTTCTTGTCTGAACCTAGAAACAAATCAAATGTCCATCAACAGGCAAATGCATAAACAAATCAGGGTATATCCAAAAACTGGACTACTACTAAGCAGTAAAAAAGGAGTAGGTTACTTAATCATTAAACACCACAGAAGAATCTCAGAATAGTTATTTTGAATGAGAAAGAGCACATTAAAGGGTGCAGAGCACACACTGTGTGGTTACATTTTTAAATTCTAGAAAATGTAAGCTAATTCATAGCGATGCAAAGCTAATCAGCGATTGTCTAGAAATGGAGTGGGAAAAGTGGAGTTACTACACAGTGCAAAAAATTGGAGCCGGTTGACGGTTTGTTATCTTCAATGTGGTGACAGGTTCATGGGTATGTGCACACTGCAAGATTTATCTAATTGTACATATTTAAATACACATTTTATTATATGTTAATTATGTATCAATAAAGTTGTTACTCATTTTTTAAAATCCATATAAATGGACATTAATTTATGTAGCTGCTCTATTCACATTAGTCCACAAGTAGAAATCACCTATAGATCCATGAAAAAGTAAATGTGGTATACCCATACAAGGGAACACACTCAGCAATCAGAATAAACGAATTGCTGATGAACAACACATAATGATAAATCTCAGAAATGCTATATTACACAGATAAGGCTACAAGCAAGTACACATACTCTATAGTTCCATTTATATGAAATGCCAAGACCAGCACAGATAATTAATCTAAAGTGACACAAAGCAGTCAGTTGGCAACTGGGGACCTACAGAGATGGCAGGGTTGGGGCAAAAAAGAGGTTATTGGGGACCAAGTAGGAAGATGTATGAAGGAACTGTCTTACATGGTAAAAATGTACCTTTAACATAGGTGAATTTTATTCCATGTAAATTATATCTAAAAATAATCATCTAATAAAATTGATTTTATATTCATATGATGAAAGCCCTAGAATCTGCTATAACTTACTCAGTTTTCCTTAGTCACTGACTTATATTTTCAGCATCTATTTCCTCACAATAACAATAACAAGTTTCCTTGATGAAATAAGAGAATGTATGTGAAAGGAGATTAGCTGAGAAGTAATCAGAAAATATTAATATCAGCAACATTCAAAAGTCATTCAACAGCAAGGCTTTTACATGCAACTTTCTCTTTCTGATCTTATGGTAAGCTGTTTCTGTCCTGAACAATCCTGGTTAAAAAAAAAAAGCTAAAATATTATGACTTTGAGGTATTCCTTAGAAGCAAACACAAGGGAGTCCTCAAGCACAAAGTAGTATAGATAATATAATTAATACTTTTTAAGGAGTAGTTCTAAAATCTCTTCGATGGCTTAACTGGAGCAGAATTTTTGCACCACAAACATTACTAATTTAGTTCCTACATTCCAAAAGAGTAAGGGAATTGTAAAGTGTTTAGTGCAAAAATGGCATATGTACACAAATACTTTTATCACAAAAATAAAGGCTATTATGACTTCTTTTTCAGGCATCCATATGACACTTTTGCAACCAAACTCCCACAAACCTGAAAGTCATTACTATTTTTGACGAAGCCTTTGGCAGACTACCACGGGGAATGCTCCAATTCTGATATTTCATCTGGAAATGGCCCTTTGAATCCAGAGTCCCTCAAACCACAGGGACACATGGCAATAATATAGGCTTTGGGACTGCTGTTTTTAAAAACAGCTTTGTTTCTTTTGGCTAACTTATCTTACTTCATGTTCATATATTAGAGAAATGTATTTCAAATGTATGGAGCTTGTTTGAATTTAGAGTGCATTTTTCCATTAAAACAAATAAATAGAAGTGGCAATATATAATAAGATACAGAATAGCCTTTATCACTCTGTATGTAGTAATGTTTCTTAAAATGGGATGAAGCACGTATTTGTAATGAAGATACTGGAGAAATACTCTTGTAACAATAAAAGCAAACCTTTCAGAATGATAAATGTCTTGATCTTTCCTGAATGTTAATGTGAGTTAATCCTCAATATCTACCTTCCCCTTTTCACACAGTAGAGTAAATCCCTGACTTAGAACGAGTCGAATTCCAGGACAACATTCGTAATTCAGATTCATTCATGAGTTCAGCAAAGGGAGTGTTATACACCTTTGACCCAAAAACACAATATAAAGCACAAAAACACACACACACACACACAGTAAGTCTCCCGTTGTAGTAGCCCACATTACACTATTGCACTATACAGTAAGCATACAGCAGCACAGCTGTGGTGATGCCTGGTGGGCCCCAGGAGCTACTCCCGCCATCTACGAATGTTCCCACTGCGAGGTCTCTTAGATATTTAAAACGTTCCCACTGTGCAGGGATCACCCACACATAAAACTCCTTTATGGATAGCAACAAATGCCTGAAAACCCTGACTCTCTGAGGTGTCAGCCTGAGAGCAACTATGCTCTGTCCACTCTTTTCTTCTAAATTGAGGAGGTCATTTTTGGCCATAACCAGATGTGTGTGTCAACAAGGGAAGGATTACAAATTCCTCTTCAAGTTGCTGGACATTCAAGCATGATGAGCCTTAAAAAGTGCTCTGCTATGTTACCAACTGTCAGCAGATACTGTGTCACCAGGTGAATTTACAAGATACTGTCACTCTTGAAATCAGCTTACAGCAGCACATCCTGAACACTAGAGGATTCCCAGGGCAGTCTGGCCAAGGCAACTTGTGATATTTCTGTTGGATCCACAAGGCTGACTGCAAGACTGAAAAGTTTTATCTCATTGGAGTATCTAAAAATATCTCTCAACCAAGCCAAACCATGAATGAACTCCTCCTTTGTCAATCTGTTCCAAGTAGCCTCTTTCTCATAAACAAATAAATAAACAAGGAGATGTGCATCTGCTGCCCCGAGATATTTTCTCTGAGACCCAGTATGCTTTAGCATTACTGAGAACCTTCTGCTGTTTCCATTTTTTTTTTTTTTAGAAAAATCTGTTTAAAAGGTAGTAATCCAAGGCCATGGCCCTGAAAAACCTTATTAGTTTCAGGGTGCTGGGCAAGAAATCTTTCAGGGTTATTGTCGTCTTTCATACAGACATATGCCAAGCCAATTATAAAAGATGTGAGTCGTGAAATCTTGAAGTTCTTTCTTCACAGAAGCTGCAAAGCCAGATGTCTTGCTATGCAGAGCAATACTTCCAACTGCTACCTCAATGTCACCCTGTCCAAGATGCCAAACCTTTCAGCTCTGCAACAGGCACACCACTAACTTGGAATATGCATCAGTGTACACAAAGCAGATGAAAACCTGAACCTGCACGAAATGAGGCTAGTCGTCATACACCGATGTTTGGTGAATTGGAAATGGCATCAGTTCCAACTTGACAATGATCCCCTTCAAAATATTAGAAGAAATAGCAGTTTCACAGTGTTTCATATAATCTTCTTGGGTTTGGCCCACAGGAAAGAACATATGTGATAAATAACAAAATACTGGCAGTGAGTTCAAAACTTCTAACTGCACCTGTTATGGTTTAGATCTAAACGTTCCCCAAGAGCCTCGTGTGTTCAGAAGTGGGGCTTTTGGAAAGTGACTGAATTGTGGGGGTGCTATGCATGACTTGTGTTAGGACAAGGAGCTGTTGGGGAGAGGCAGGTGTTAGGATTTATACCTAAATGTCTCCCTAAAGCCTCAGGTCATCAAAGCAAGACCTCTGGAAGGTGACTGCATTAGAGGGGTTTACAGCAGACTTGCTGTGTGAGGAGTCCAGCCTGGTTGGAAGAGGTGGTCACTGTGGGTGTGACCCAGAAGGGTTTGTCTCCCTCCCCAGCTCCTCCCTAGAGCTCTCTGTGCTTCTTGGATGTCATGCCATGAGCAGTTTTCTCTGGCATGCCTATCTATCTGGGAGCAAGCTGACTATGGACTGAAACCTCCACAAACTGTGAGCCAAAATAAACCTCTACTCCTTTAATTTGCAGGTGGCAGGTGCTGTGTCTCAGTGACAAGACAATACCTAAGAAAGCAGGTCACTGAGGACATGACCCGGAAGGGTGTACCTTCCTTCCCAGCTTTTCTCTTCTCTCTCTGTTTCCTGACCACCATGATGTGAGCAGTTTTCCTCCTCCCAGTCATTTCTACCATGCCACTTCCACGCTTAGCTGCCAAGCATGAACTGAAACTCTGAGCCAAAATAAACTACTCCTCCTTTAAGTTGTGAGTGTCAGGTATCCTGTACCAGAGATAAGAAAGAAATAAATCTTTTTTTAAAGACAAACTCTTTTCAAATTATCATTTTAAGGACCTCAGTATATTGAAACTTACATAAGGTGATAGCTGATTAGAAAAAGTATGCAACTTCTAAACAGAAATTTCTGAAGTCAGTCTGAATTATCTTCTATACGTTAATATAGTATATACATAAGAATAATAATGCCTTGTGTTTCTTAAAATATTTCTCTAATGAATAATAAACTCTGGCAACCCACTTGGGTGAAACTTCCCAATTCGATCCCAATTTAATCAATTTTACCTGAGCCATTGGTAAGGTAATTTTACTGGTCAGGTAATCTTATTGGTCAGCCATATTTCTGTCCCACCTCATGCCCACCTTGCAAGTTCCCATTTTTCCTCATCTTGGACCCACTTTACCTTGTGGTTTTGCTCTATAAAAACCCCTAGACAAGGTGGGGTCCTCAGCAACCCATTCAGGAACCCTTCTGTCTCTCTCTCAAACAGAAGCTTTCTTTCTCTCGATAAATATATTCTGCTCTTAAAACATTAATAAAAGCTCTTTAATCATTCTAGATTAAAGAGATGGTTTAAAAAATTTTACAGTAAATTCAATTCTAAAACAAATACTCAATAACTATACATTTAATATAGCAAAGATTTCCTTTCTTACACTATATATCTCATTGCTGATAAGCCAATGGTGTAAAAGCAAATTCAACCTCTAATCCATTTAGGTAAGTATAGAGATGGTAAGTATAGGACATTTAATAAACCATCACCTTGATCTGAATTAGTACAGGAAATGGGCAGGATTAGTAGCAGATATTCTTGTCTGCAAAGTGTGCAAGCTTTGAGAAGGCTGGGATGAAAGTTATTTCCTCCTATTTTAGTGTTTCTAAGTATAATGATATAAATAATATATCCTTAATCCCGAATTTTATGTCTTACAACACTTACCCATGGCATATTATAATTCATATATATATTTGAGTAAAGTGGAAAATAAGCCCAAAGAATTAAATATTGCTAACGCTTTCTTTCTTAAAATCAGTATTTCCCCAAGGTTCATAAAACCTTCTCACAATGGCCTAAAACTTTTGATCCTCACGGTTTCAAAATTACTCATTCATATAATTCTAACTCAAAAATTTTAAAACATTTTGAAAAATACATTTTCCAATAATTACTTCTCGTATTGCATTAATAAAAAGTTCTTGATGACTTTAACCTTGAAACCAAGTAGCTCTCAAGCTTTTATTTTTGAGGTGTTCTGTGTATCAAGTGATAAGTTCTTAAAATACTAACACAGTTCCTGTCAGAGGTAGAACATTTTACCATTTATGAAGTTATGGGAAGCTGTACTTACTGAAACATCTTTCAGGTTTTTCTCACAGGAGAAACAACAGGCCCCTTCAGAAAAGTCAAACTTGTATGCATCCCCGGGTCCAGCTCCCAACACCAGGGCTTTCCTCAGCTCATCCACATATTTTTCTTTTTCCATTGCCATGTCATCTGCTTCTCGGCCAATCTCAGATTCAGAAACTATGGAAAGCATCAGTAAAAGTTTTAAGATGAAATACTGCTAAACATGATTTACTGATTTATCACACATAATATAATTCATATAAAAATGATATCAATCTATGCACTACACATTTTTAAGATGAATTACAGCTTTTAATGGAACTAGCAATTTTTGAGAAACACAACAGTCTCAAATCACATATGAAAATCATTAGATTCCTGGAATTCTTTCTCAATCCTCAGAATGTACCTCAAAAACTACTTAGGTAACTTCTCTTAGGACATAGCCAGGGAAACCATTTCCTGAAATGATGAGAAACCTCAGCACTTTACAGAACATTCTTTGCTGCCTGAAATACCCAGTGGTCATCTATTTCTCTCACATGGGTGGAGTCACATGAAGTGAAAGTGAAGTTCATTTTCATCTTGTACGCAATCTTAGGTACCATGGATGAAGGGAGGTAATAAGAAATAAGAAGGGAACTGAAACTTACTGATGTGTACTCTACCCTTAGACTGTACTCTACCCTTAGACGGTTCTCTACACTTCAGTTTTCTAGGTATCTTTGAAGCTAATGTTTTGCCCTTCCATTGAGCTTTCTATCTCAGTAACTGTATTTCCAATTCTAGATGTTCTCCCTGTTCTTCTTTCATAATGTCCCATTCTTGTTCTGCCTTCTGCTGTAGTTTGGGGTGTTAGTCCCCCACACTCGTGCGCTGGGAGCTTGGTCCTCAGTGTGGCCATGTGACAGCTGTTAGGAGCCTTCATAGGAAGCACTTAGGTCATGTGGGTGCTGCCCCCAGCAGGAGCTACAGTAGTTCTCATGGAACCCATGGTTAGCTCTTGCAAGAGCAAATTATTATAAGCCTGACCCCCAAAATTGCTCTCTGGCTCCTACTTTCAAGATGAGATGTTTCCTCCTACACACACTATCACAGTTGTGACATCATCTGAGATTAGATCCTAACCAGAGACCAAATCAATGTGGTCATCCATTCCTGGACTTTCAGTCTTCAAAACTGAGCTAGATGAAACTCTTTTCTTCAAAATTAATTTGCCATCAGGCTCAGTAATCCCAGCTACTCAGGAGGCTGAAGCAGCAGGATCACAAGTTTGAGTCCAGCCTAGGAAACTTAAAGATACCTTATGTCAAAGTAAAAAATAATAAAAATAAAATAAATAAAATAAAATAAAATAAAATAACAGGATATAGCTCTGTGACAGAACACTTTGCTATCATTTATGAGTCTCTGGGTTCAATCCTTAGGGTGGGAGGTAAGATTGCGCCATGAGGCAATTCCTGACAGTAATACAAAACAGACCAACACTCTTTCTTTTAAGTATTTCAATGTTTTAACATATTTAAGACCTTTCTCAAATCACTCTTCATGCTTGGTTCCTAAGATATTAATTCTGGTCCCGCACTGACACCTATCTTTCCTGCTCATTATCCTTCTGCACTTTCTAATGTTTGAGCTCAGCTCTCCTCTCGCCAGGGTGGCAAGTACCCTGGGCAGAAGGGGACTCAAATGAAATGTGATGTTTTCCCTTTCTTGAAGCGCTTCTAGGTCTCACCAACTCTAAACCTGTTTTGAAAACTAATTTTTTAACATGGGTTTTTACACTTGAGACACAGTTGAATTTTAAACCCCGCATTGCACATAAAACATGCTGAGGGTTCTGACTTTGACTTTTCTGGGAATTTATTCACTCGTAACCCTTAGAGGCTGGTCCGATGCTATGCTGCATCCCCAGGCCAGGCAGCATTGTTTCCTTAAGATGATTTTTCCAGATTCCTTTCTTCACATTGAGAGTTAAGCTCCCATACGTAAGAGGCCTGCAATCTAACACTCTACTATCTGAGTCACTGAGCCACGTTCCTGGAGCTGGGAATGAAGCCCAATGGTAAAGCATTTGCCTAGTTTTATGGGGACCTAGCAATGCAAGAAAAAATTAACTTGACATATATCTAATTCAGATATTCTAAGAACTTACAATTAACTTTATTTCCTAGCACCTACACTGGCTTTCCACTGATGGTACTGGAGGTTTTTCTTCCTTCTTACCCAAAGCAGCAGTGGGTCTGCCACTTTGTTTGCTTTTTAACCTAACACTTCTTTGGAATGTTTGTGTAGTGAGCTTCCTACGTCAGCTCAGGCTAGCACGAAGATGAGAGGACTATGTGGTTCCATGTTTTCACATTTAGAGGGTATGAGGAGCACCACACACTTGCCTATTTTATAGATAATATTTTTGTTGTACAAAGTAGAAAACTGAGGCTCAGAGAGAGATCAAGGAATGATCTAGAGTCATGAAAGAGGTGAGTGGTGAAGCTGGATTCCTGTGTCTCTCTTGTTTTGAGGTCAGGCAAAGACACAAGGCATTGAATAAATTAACTGGGGATATAGCTCAGTGACAGGACTTTCATAACTCTAGAAACATGTCAGCTTAAAATATTACAGAATACGACAAAATCTTGATAACAGAGCCTCTAAAAATAAAACATATCTTTTCATAACCTTCTTCTGTATGTTATTAAGCATCTGGAAACCCCATGACCGGCAAGGTAAAAAGGGTGTTTATCATGTGTTCATATATTTTACATAATCATTTCTTATAAGTTCTGATAATCAAATATAATTCTCATATTTCAAACAGACTTTGAATACAGGGAAGAATAAACATAACTTATACTCCTGTATGATTTTAGAACACATTCTGAACACATCCACATTTTTTCTCCCTCTGAAGCAGGTATTTAGGGTTATCATCACTAACAACTACACTGTCCTTTCAAAAACCTTAGTAGCTCTTCTAAACTAACAAAAATAAGAAGATAAATACTTCCTACTTGAGGAAGGTTTTGCATTGCATTATTTATGTTACTAATTCCTAGGAAGAAAATTATTTCACAGAGAAATAGAAAATAAATATGCAATTTTTAGGGCAGCTCTAATAGAACTTAAGAAAGGGCAAAAGAAAAACAAAACATCAAGTTAGTAGTATTCTAAATTTCATTACAATGAGAAGATATCATTTATAAAATATTTAATAGAATACATTCATTCAACTTATCTAGAGAAAAAAGACATTTAATGAATATATTCTGTATGCCAGTTATTATTCTCAGGACCAAGAATACAACAATTAAACATACAAAGAAAAGTCCCACACACACTGAGCTCATATTCAACCGCTGATATCTTAGATGATATCTTAGATATCATTTCAGATATCCTCTTATAACCTCTCACTAGGAATTTTGTTCATATTGTGAAATACTTGATTGTTTTTATTTTATAACAAACAAGAATATATAGGACATTAGAGAAACACTGGCAAGAAACACAAATGTTATGAAAGCTATATTACTTTCAAAAGAACAATTCACAGTAAAAACAAAATCTGAAAATGACCCTGTGAAAACTACATTTCACTCAAAATTCTTTCTTTAACTATCTTAACTAATTTTTATATACATACATAGATTGTCTTACAGTTTGTCACACAAGTGCAACAGTATGATGGTTACATATATGCGACTTACTTAATTCACTGAGAAGTATATTTTCAAGGCACATCCATTTAAATGTGAAAATGTCTAATTTATCATTCTTTATAGCTGAGTAGTATTCCATTATATAGAATTACCACACCTTTTCTGTCCATTCCTCAGTCAAGGGGCATTTAGGCTGTTTCCAAGATCTGGCTATTATGAATTGTGCAGCTATAAACATAGGTGGACATATATCGCTGTGATATGTTTTTAGGTCTTTTGGGAAGATACCCAGAAGGGGAATAGCAGGGTCAAATGGGACCTCCAATCCTAGCTTTTTGAGAAAGAAATACTTGATTTTTGAAAGGAAGATAATATGAAAGGAAATTATCCATTTATATTTCCCTTTTAGAAACAATACTTAAAGGGCACTAGTTACAAAGACTCACTTGAACATGGTCTATAAAAGCGAACGTGCACAACTGACTGCTGTGGAGAACTTTAATCCTGGCAAACCCACTTGGTCACAATTAAATGCTGTGCTAAGGACATCTGGAAAAACCACAGCTGTAAGCATTCACTACTCTAAAACTTCGGCAACCAGGAATAACAGCAATGGAAATAATAGAATTCATCAAAAATGCAGCTGAACCGTATCATAATAAAGCATAAAAGCAAGCAGGCCAAAATTCAAGGAGCTGTTCACAGACGGCAGGAAGTCAAGAAAGTCGCACTTCCGCAGCATCTGTAGGTGGACGAGGCGGAGGATTCTTCCCTTCTGTGCCTCTGTGCCACTAACTGGGGTCGCACGCATCCTCAGCAGACACTTGGCCTGGTCACCCCACTTTTGTAGATATCACATCATAAACCCACTTCATTATTTCACTTATTAAAATTCTTTCCACTCAGCTGTGTTGCGTTATTTCCACATAAGTCTCTAAAATCTATGTTTAGGACAACTGAAGTGGATCTAATCCCTTGATAATGAAATTATAACCAAAGCTTGATTACTCTTCACTAAACTTAAAACTACTCCAGAGATCGGGGGTTCTCACTGCCGACAGCAAGTCTCACAAGTCTTGTAATAGTCATCAATCTTTATCCTACTTCGTGAGGATTCTGCAACACAACCCTCTCTAATAATTAAGCGATGATAGGCTGCACAATAATTAGACACTCAACACATTCATTAGATAAAGCACTGCTACTGGGAAAGAAGTCAGGGAGTTTAGTGTGTGGGAGATGAAAAGGAACCCCACATCCTTTTAATTTCACTCAAATGAAAAGAGAAAAAATATTGTCCAAATTGAAGGTTGCGGTAATCAAAAAGTTGAACAAAATGAAAGAAAAAAAGAACAAAACAGGATGAGGTATAGGAAGGAAATCTATTTACACATTTCAATTATGTAATTATTTCAATGTTCTTAATTATGTTATGACCTATCTATGAAGTACCATACTGCATACATTCAATGTGCCTTAACTGAAAATAGAAGCAGTGATTTATTATTTGCTTACCTATTTTTGACTCTAAAATTTAAGCAAGAAAATCGAAATGAGTAAAAAAGAGCATAAAATTTATGTGAAATTTGAACTTTATTAGATATCTTTGAAAAAAAATGACTGTATACAGCAATATAAAATTCTCTGCTGAAGACGTTAAAGTGTTAACAAACCACCAGAGAATATATAAGCTTGATACTAAATTTTTGTCACACTAAATTCCATTAGCTAGAAAACAAATGGTAGAATATACTGAATTTATGTTCAGTGTCAACTATAAATATGAAACTGGAGTTTTCACTTAAAAATATGTTCTGAAGTGAATAGTTCATTTTCTCTTTATTTTCCTAACCAGTTCTCCACATTTAAGATATTCTTTGATTCTTTCAACTAAAAAAAAAAAAAGAACACAGCATTATAGTACCATCTTGGTACTGGCATTGGCCATAGGTACCCTCTTCTCTCTAAACACAAACCATCCACTGGACCCACTCTTGGGGATACAGGGGCTGGGCTGACAAATTCTCTCCTCCCTTACAGTGCAAAACCAGCTACAACTGGTTTTTCTAACACAGAAATTGAGCTTACATAGATACCATGCTGAGGAATGCAAACATCACCATGGAAACTTCTTTATTTTACAATGACATCAACACTTCTTAGACTCTATTGTAAAAAGACAAATGAAAATAAGAAAGACCCACAAGTACAAATTCAGTTTGACTGTCATATAACTCAATCTCTAACTTTCATGAAAGAAAAAAAATTTCATAATCTATTTAAATTTTAAAGATGAGTGGGTTGGGAGACAAGAAGAGCCAAGCCTCATCCCCCACCCTCGCCCACCCCCACCACCCTCGCTGTAAGTGACCAGCTGACCCAGAGAAACATAGGCTGTGATGATAGCTATTGAGGTAAAATACAAATTAATGCTTATACTGTTTAGTGTTTTACTGACTTTGCAGGTCTAAAACGGGTAGTCTGATCATCTATTCAGAGGATAACAATACACAGTGTGGCATCTATGGGGGATATCCCTCTGGGGGTGGCAGCCATTGTTGATTCCCTATTTGTAGGGAGCCATGGAAGCTGGAGATTGATCACATATGTGGGGCTAAAGCAATACCAGCCCTGAAAACACAGACAGCTCAAATCAAGCCAGGTAAACAAGCTGTTCCAGTACAAAGAAGGCAAGAGGCCCAGGCCTGCCAGGAAAACAAGCCACTAGGAAGTGGGGTTGAAATTAACATCCTTCTAGGGAGTATATAAATAAACTGTTACAGTGCTTGAGCAGTTCCTTTCCTCCCATCAGGACAGTAAGGGCTCCACCTGACCCCAGCTTTGTGTTTTCTTTATTTTTCTCATCCTTTCAGGGTCCTTCACCCCAAGAACCTCAGAAGCCCTATGGGTCACAGGACCTATTGTCTTGTTTTGAAGTTCAGTATCATTTTCATTATTTTGTTGGATTGGGTTTTATTGTTTTGCCTTGTTTGATTTTATTATATCCAAAGGCATGGGCAGCTATTTCAAAGAAAACAAGATATATTATGGCAGCCATTTTGAATTTACTATTACCTTGTTTTGAAGTCCATTATTGCATTCATTATTTCGATTTTATTGGTTTGGTTATGGTCTGTTTTGTTTGATTTTTACTATGTCTGAATGTATGGGCAGCTTATTCTGAAGACAGCAAGAGGCATTATGGGAACCACTGTTGATTTCCATTACCTTGTTTTGAAGTTCCATATCACTTACACTATTTTGTTTTGATTGGCTTTATTCTGTTTTATTTTGCTTGGTTATATTCTCTTTACAATAAAAATTACAAAAAAGATTTTTAAGATGATCTAATAATTATAGTAAGAAATTTGAGGGAACTATTTTGAAAGTTAAAAACATAAATGTTATATAAATTAACATAAAAACATTTTATTTAAAGTATCATTCAGAACATAACTCTAAAAATACTGCTGTATGATTATAGAAATATATTTTTAATATTTCAATGAATTTTTTTTGTCTTTTTGAGACAGGGTCTCACTATGCAGTTCAGGCTGACCTTGGGCTCACTTTGTAGCCCAGACTGGTCTCAAACTTGCAAATGATTCTCCTGCCTCAACCTCCCAAGTGCTGGGACGACAGGAGTGCCCTACCATGCCTAGCTTCAATGAAACTTTTTTTAGAAGAGTTTTAAAATTTTGTCACATGAGTAAAACATAATTCTGAATTTTCTGACTTAGTAACTGGTATATTTTATATATGACTTGAGGATCATCAGCATATATTTTCTTTGTTTTTGAGGTAGAGTCTCTATGTAGGTCAGGCTGGTCTTCAACTCACTATATAGCCCAGGTGGCCTTGAACTTGTAGAGCTCCTCCTGACTCAGCCTCCCAAATACAGAGATCACAGGGAATGCCATCATGCTGTTTCATCAACATTTTTAAAAGACTATAAACAAAGACTTAAGAAAAATTAAAGCTCTATTGCATAAAACAATCAAATTGCCACACATAACTTTGAATCTTACATTACAAAGTTTTAGGCTATAGCTCTGTTTTGGTTTGCTACAAATGTAGTACCTGCTCCTTGGAAAATAATTCAAACTCTAAGTGGATGAAGTAAAAAGAAAACCACCGTTACCACGCTGCACCCACAACCCAACACGAACGCTTCATCCTGCCAACTCGCTTCCTCCGCCTCCGACTACTTCCCTGGGGTCCTGAGAGGAGATCAATGTGGAAAGTAGTATTTATGTTTTCAATAAAGAGACCATTTTAAAACTCTAACCAAGTCCTAAGACTCACATGGCAACCAGTATTAGCTGGAGCACATCCTTATTTTTCTATTAATAGCTACTGTGGAAATAGCAAGAAATATTTCAAATCTTTCTATACAAAAATTGTACATTCAAAACTGGAAAAAAATTACAAATTTGCATATAAAACTGGACAGACATAAAAATAAAAGCAATATTAATTTTACCCCTAAATTAAAGAGAAGAAATACTTTAATGTGAAGTATCGCTAAGGACTGAAGAATACCACATTATTTATACTTCACTTTTAGAAATTTGGCTTTAAATATTACCTGTTCCAATCCATGCTGACTGACCATCAGTAAGTGTAATAACAAAACCAGATCCTAGAGTTTTCTCCCAAGACACTTGCAAAAAATGAATTACATTGGGTTTGGAAGCAAGACAGATTCTGCTAATCTTCCTTTCCATTTCTGGTTACCTGCAACAAAAGAATAAAATTCACATTTTTCACAAGAAACCAAACCACGCGATAATGTCTTCTGTCCTAGCCTCTCCACTACACAAACAGCCAGGAAGTCAGTTAAACCAGAACACTATTACAGAGTCAACCACGGATCTCAGTGAATCACACTTCTGTTCACCACTGAACCCCGGTTTTTACAGATGAGAAAAGCAGAGGCCAGTATGTGGCAAACAACTGACACAAGTAACAGAGCTAACCAAAAATTATCGGCTCAACAATAGGAAGAGCAGATTTCGTTTCTCCTTTCCCAAGAGTCAACAGAAATGGTCCCAAGCAGCAGTGTGAAGGACCAAGAGCAAGTTCAGGCCTAGAACGGGACGGCGATTAGTGAGGATGCGTTTGACGGAGCACCTTAGTCTCCATCTGCAGAATGACTGGAAGATGAAGAATAAAAGTAAGAATAAAGCATAGGAAAAGAAAACCTAAGAGCCCAGGAGCTGCCTTCTCTAAGAGGCAGGTGCCTAGGCCCATGACTCAAACACCGTCCCCCAAGACAGGACCCCTGTAACAGAGATGGGTTACACAAATTATCACTGCGTGAGACCCTTACACTCTTTGGCCATTTTTAGAGGTGTTTTATTGAACCAGTGTTATCTACAAGCGGAAATGTACATGGATCAACAACACAAACAATGGATTTTACACGTGAGCAAAGCCACGGAAGTGCCGAGGACAAGCACAGTCTCAGAACGCATTCTCACTTCCTCTCCACCTCTGCCCCCGCAGACAGTCACTACCACGGATCAGAGCTGAGTGGTTCTGTACCGTGGAAAGACACTCACATGGCTTGTTCTGGACTGTGGCTGCCTCCTTTCCTTCACTGTGTTTGAGTTCGTCCATATTGTCTTATGTTTATAGATCATTCTCAAAGCTGCATACTATTCCATCACTATTACTATTTCACATATTAAAATGTACTTACCCTTCCTCCTCATGAGAGGCCCTTGACTACACACACAGTGCTGCCCTAAACATTCACTGCTGTTGGGAATACAGCTACAGGTAGCTCTGCGGGATCGGAGACCACACGCGTGTTTACTTGGGTCCTTTGTGGCCAACAGCTTCTTTAAAAGCTGTACCAATTTACAATTCATACATGAGAATTCTAATCCTTCCGTATCTTTGCAAATATCTTCCATCTTTCTCATTTCGACTATTTTAATGGATATGTGGTGGGATTTTATTGCGGTTTTAAATCACATTTCCCTGATAAGTCCAGGATGTTGAACCCTTCTCATATATTAATCAAACAGTTGAATATCCCAGTTTGTGGCATCTTTCTTCAATCTTGCCAACATTTTTACTAAGTTGTCTTTTTCTCTTCAATGTTCTTATTTCACTGCATTCGTTTCCTATTTAATTTGCTCTTTATTTTCGATAGGAATTATTTTATACATATGCATTGCATCCTTTCTCACTCTTAGTTACCTTTTCACTCTCCTAATGGCAGTTTTAGCTTTTTATAAAGTTAATTTTATGAAGTACAATTCAACTTTCTTACATTATGGTTCACACTGCTTAAGAAATCAGAGGTCACTAAGATGTTCCCTGGGTATCCAAAAGCTTTATGACTATGCCCCTCACATTTAGCTCCCCAGTACACTGGAACTGTATATGTGTCATGTCAGCAGTCTTCACTCAATCTCCTCAGTCCGTCTGCCTGACCATACAAGACTTTCACATGATCAGAATTAGTTTTATAACAAGTCTTGATATTGATATTGTAAAATCTACCACCTTTGTTCTTCTTCAATATCATTTTGGTTAATCTTGGCCCTTTGTATTTCCATACGAATTTTGTGTGCATGTGTGTATGTGTGTGTGTGTGTGTGAGAGAGAGAGAGAAAAAGAGAGAGAGAGAGAGACAGAGAGACAGAGAGAGACAGGGTCATACTCTGTAATTGAGGTTGGCCTTAAATTCAATATATGGCTCAGGCTAACCTCGAACTCAGGGAGATCCTCCTGCTTCAGCCTCCCTAGTGCTGGGATTCCAGGTGGGCACCACCATGCTTGGCTCCATATGAATTTTGAAATCATACTGTCAATTTCTGAAAAACCACCTACTCATGATTGAAAAGAGTAATTTGTGAAGGTCTGACATCCTTATAATATTGAGGCCTCAAATCAATAAGGATGGCATGTCTCCTTATTATTGAGGTCTCCTTTCTCTCAACATTGTTTTCCTTTTGAGAACAGAGGTCTTACATTTCTTCGGCAACATTTAATTTTAGGTATTTGAAAGTAAATTTCTCATTGATCCAAATGCTGTACCAAACCATTACTCTGATTTAAGATCTACTAAACAGTCTATTCACATATAGATATGGCTACATCTGCATTTGATAAAAAATAAAATACAGGTCATTTGCAGACTGCAGGGGAAAAGAACAAGAAATCAACAAGAAGCAAGCCCCCCCTAAGACCCACCACCATGTGCGGGCCACCACTGCCTGGGGAACAGTCAGACCCTAACCTTTTCCTGTGAGTCAGCGCCATTTGCAGACTTTGGGGAAAGAGAACAATAAATCAACAAGAATCAAAGCCACCCACACCCCCTGCAAACCAGTGCCATGCACAGGCTGCCACCACCAGGGGACAGCCAGACCCCAGCCCTTTCCAGCGTGCAGGCTGGGAAACAAGAAGAGCCAACCCCCACCCCACTCCACACCCATAAGCAACCTGCCTATCCAGAGAAACACAGGCTGCAATGGTGGCTATTGAGGGAAAATGCAATTTGATGCTTTTGGTGTTTGGTGTTTCACTCACTTTGCAGGTCTGGGGCTGCTGGTCTGATCATCTATTCAGAGGATCATGGTACAAAGTGTGGTATCTATGGGGGAATCTCCTTCTGAAGGTGATAGCCACTGTTAATTCTCTATTATCTTGTTTTGAAGTCCAGTATTTTCATTGTTTTGTTGGGTTGGGTTTTATTCTGTTTTGTTTTGTTTGATTTTGTTATATCCCATGGCATGGGCAGCTATTTCAAAGATAACAAGACATATTATGGTAGCCATTTTGGATTTACTATTATCTTGTTTTGACGTCCTTTATTACATTCATTGCTTTGTTTTTATTGGTTCTATTCTTTTCTGTTTTGCTTGATTTCTACTATGTCTGAAGGTATCTACAGCTGTTTTAAAGACAAGAGGCATTATGGTAACCATTGTTGATTTTGTATTGTTTTGAAGTCCTGTGTCACTTCCACTGGTTTGTTATGATTGGTTTTGTTCGTTTTATTTTGGTTGTTTTTATTCTCTTTAAAATAAAAATAAAAATAAAAAATAAAAGAAAGCTCTAAACAAGCAATTCCCTAGTTTAAAAAATAAAACCTCTGCACATGGCAATAGGCAATTGGTTTTTCAGGGTTTTTTGTTTTTTGTTTTTTGTTTTTGAGTACTAGGGATCAAACCCAGGCCTTGTGCTTGCTAGGTAACTGCTCGCTGACTGCTCGCTAAAACTGTCAGTCCACATTTTTAATACTGAATCCCTAACTTTAATAGAAAAATTATAAATCTGGAAAATAAAAGAAAAAATCTTCTTTGTTTCAACTATTATGAGATGATTAAAAGCCTGTTTTGGTTACCCGGACTAGTCCTAACATTGAATCAATCTATGAAAAATCATTGAGAGGTGTGTTTAGTCGCTATTCCAAACAAATGCTCACTAATAATCTTTTCTCTTAGAGAAATCTGGCCCAATCTTAGGACAGTAAAATCAATAGCCCAAAAATGTCAAAATTACATACTAAACTGTAAAACTGTTTATATAAAATTCTTCAGGCTTCCTTTAAAAATAAATAATTCCCTTGCTAGAAATGCAAACAAAAACAACAAAAGATGTTATGTTTTATCATAAAATATATTATATTTACTACTCCATATTACATACAACAAAATAATTAGGACTATAAATACTTTATAACTCTACAAGAACTTTATTAATATTTACAGAAATCTACATTTAAGGTGGCAGCAGTGGTGCATAGCTGTAATCCCAGATATTTGAGAGGTTGAGACAGGAAAACCCCAAGATCAAGGCCAACCTGGGCAATTTAGCAAGACCCTGTTTCAGATTTTTAAAAAAGATTTGAGGGTGTAACTTGATGGTAAGCACTCATGGATTTAATCTCTAGTACCACTGGTTGCGGGGCAGGAATCTACATTTAAAACCACTAATTTCACAATCCCCCAACCAACTATGCTCATCTCTCCATTTCCCCTCCATATCTTTATCTATGGATATACATAGCTTTTATCACAAATATTAGTTCACATCCCATATGAGACATATTATATGGAAAAGCCTTTCTTTTACAAATGGGTAGAGTTCCATACCTAACATTCTTAGTGTCTGAATAATAATCCAGTGATGCATCTCAACATACATTGACCCTTTAATCTTCACCAGAGTCCTATGAATACTACTAGTAGGCCCATTATATGAGCGAAAAATAAGGTGAAATTTAACTTAAACAAGAAAGTAAAGTATAGTACAAGGACTTCAACTTCATCAGTAATTTAGGAATGCAAAATCTAGCAGGGCTGAAAAGAAAAATCAGGGCTCCAAGAAACTAGTTTCTAAAAGTTACCAAGGAACGAGGGGTGGAACTAAAAAGCAGAGCACTTTCCTAGCATGCATGAGGTCCTGGGTTTGATCCCCAGCACTGTAACAAATTAATTAAATAAATAATTAAAGCTGGTAGTTGAAGAAACAGTTTAATCATGGCAGGGGTATAAAGAGAGCTTCTACCTATGATAAGCATTACCTCATGAAATGCTATTAAGAATACTCTGAAAGAAAACCAACAGTTTTATTTTGGTCCTCCATCAAATGATGGGTTCATGTTCTACAATGGTGAAGCAGGTTGGAAACAAAATAATCAAGTCTTGCTTCTGGAACAAGCAGAAAGAAAGAAATTTCCAACTCTCACCTCCCATGTTTCATGGCTAACTGACCACTGAACATGACTACCCACAATTCCAAAAGGGATTCCAAAGTAGCTTTTCCCCTAATGCCTCTCTTTGGATGTACTTAAATTATCTCAAATGTATCACCTATTTTTATCAGTCGCATCACATGGGATCCTATAAAGTCTAAATTCTCTTACACATAGTAGTCCTTTCCATATTTGCAAATATGCAAATGTTATTAAAACATTTCTTCTAAAACATGATTTCTAACCCCCTCGCTGCATTGACTACTCTCCTCAGCATTTGTTCCAGTTCATCTCTACCACTCAAAGCAGGATTCTCAAACCCAAACTGACACTACAGTCATGCCATTCAGAAAAGACAGACTTTCATCATGTATCATAATTTCAAGGAAATATCAAATTTTATTTTAATTACTGTTTTTAATGGTAGTGAGAAAGGTTAAGAAGTATATGGGTGTTTTGTTTTATATTTGGTAAATATATCATTGTATAGACTTCTATTTGAGTTTAATATCAACTAAACCTAAGTTCCTCCACATACATCATTTTTAAGTCACATTTATTCCATCTGAGGTTTGTAATTTTGTTATTGTTATTTGATTTTTGGCAGGGGTATAGTTTCATATTTTTATTTGGTTTGTCAAGTTATGTTGAGTAGTAATTATATTCTTCTGATCTAATACATTTACAATCCCTCCCTGATTCTGTCATTGAAAATTAGATAAAATTCTCTTGTAAAGATTCAAATAATTTATGTAAAATGTTAAACAAGATAAACTAAAAATAGACCTCTGAGGTCTGCCCTTGGAAACAAGCCTCTATCACAGACATCAATCATAAGTACTACTTGGGTATTGTTACAGTTGATACATTGTGTTAACTTGAGAAGTTCAGAAGTTTAACCAAGAAACTCAGCAGAGAGCCAGAATCCTTACCTGGAAAATATCCTCAGCCTGTGCAAGAGAAGGCACAGAGATTTTGTGAGTGCTACATCTTCCCTAAGGGGGCAGGGTGGGGGGGGGCGGGTGGCCTGCACATAATGTAAGGGAGGAAAAGAGGCTTGCTCTTTCCCCTTTTTGTTCTGGCTGCTTTTGCTGGCTGCTGCCTTGAAGTGTTGCCCCAGTGCCATGCCACCCTGCTTTGGTGCCAGCTGATTTTGGACTGAAACCTCCACAAACTGTAAGCTAAATAAACCTTTCCTTCCCTAATTTTGGGTGTCAGGTGTTTTGTCTCACCAAAGAGAGAAAAGTAACCAAGACAGAATTTGGTACCAGAGGAGTGGGGTTGTTGCTGTGACTATACCTGACCACGTAGTTCAAGAGCTTTTGGAAATGGCCTGTGGGAAGAGTTTGGAAAGGTTTGGAGATACTGCCTGAAGGAGGAGAGACCCCAGAAGTTTAGAAAAGCTAGAAATGTGGATCATGCTCGCAGGAAAGCTGCAAGGAAAGAGCAAAGCGGGTCAAAGAGAGAAGCTGTGGGAACCATGACCACCAGAAGTGCTTGGGGATGGAGTCACTCAAGCCTTTTGGAGCTCACAATTTACCACAGATTGCCTCAGAGGCTGAACATCAAACTACGGGACTTAATGTTTGCACTGCTGGAGTTTGGACATGCTTTTGTCTCAATCCTTTGTATCCTCCTATTTGTAACTTTTAGAATGAAAATGTCTATCTTGTGCCATTGAATGTTGGAAGCCTTTAATTTAGTTTCATTTCTACAGGGGCTTTGCAGCTATTGTTTGCCTTAAATCTCAGAGGAGACTTTGGACTTGGATTTTTCAGCAACACTAAAACTGTTACAACTTTGGCAACCCCTGCAGATGGACTAAATGCCTTTTGCATAAAGGGATATGCATGAGTCTTTGGGGGATCAGGGAAAGAAAGTTATGATTCTAATGTAATATAATATTGATAGACAATACCAGTCCTTAAGGACTGCTAAATCTCTGTTATAATGTTCAAGTTGTGAAAGGGTAAGAATAGGCATGTCTTTGTATCTGGAAACAGTTTAAAGAAATGTGTGTGTTTGCCAAGTAGACCAGGGGTGGATTGTTATGGTTGATACTTTGTGTCAACTTGAGAAGGTTAGAAATTTAACTAAGAAACTCAGCAAGGAGCCAGGATCCTTATTCTGTAGATATCCTCAGCCTGTGCCAGATGAGGGCACAGAGGTGGTATGAGTTCTACACCTGGCGGGAGGCGGGGTGTGCAATATAAGGGAGGAAAAGAGGCTTACTCTTCCCCCTTTTTGTTCTGGCTGCTTTTGCTGGCTGCTGCCTTGAAGTATTACCCCGGTGCCATGCCACCCTGCCTTGGAGCCAGATGATATGAACTGAAACCTCCACAAACAGCTAAATAAACCTTTCCTTCCTTCATGTTGCATGTAGGGTATTTTGTCCCAGCAATGAGAGAAAAGTAACCTAGACAGATGTGCACCTCCAGGCTCCATCTAGGAGTCACAAGAGTGTCAGATGAATCCTTAGAAAAACTTATTCTACCAGTCTAGGATTGTTACTTTAAAAGAAGTCAGGGCAAGCAGGGGTATTAGTTTCCTGTTGCTGTGACAAAATACTCAACATAAACAACTTAAATATGGAAAGATGTATTTTTGCTCACACTTACAGTGATTTCAGGACATTGGAAAGCTGGCACTATTGCTTTCAGGCCAAAGTGAGGCAGAAACATCATGTTGAGAGGGGAGGATTGGCAGAGGAAAGTTCCTTGACCCATGGCAGCCAGGAAGCGGACCCTGAGAGAACAGGAGAGGAAGAGGCTGGAGGGAAGATTATAGACCCATAATCTACTCCTTCCTAGGCCCCCGCCTCCACTTCCATGACCTTCCAAGGGTGCCAGTGAATCACAGTCTCATCAGCGGATGAACTGACTTGACAAAGTGAGAACCCCCACGATCCAATCACTTCCCCAAAGGCCATCACTAACCAAGCCTTCAACACAATGAGACAGGATGTGGGGGGACCAAATTAAAACTGAGATGTAGGGATTCTACTCTTATTTCTAATGATTAGAGCTTCTTTTTCTATGATTTCTAAAGCTGTTCTTCTGGTAAATCACTATAGAACCTTGGACAGATTGACTTCAAATTTATCAAACTCTGGTATGACATTTTGTTTAGTCCAAAGTGAGTAACTATACTTCTGCTACTGTTAGAATATCCTAAAATTATATTTGCTTCATTAAAAGACCCTTAAACTGTAGAAGATAAAAAGTAAAACTAAAAAAAATAGAAATTACAAATGCACAGAGAATGAACATATAAAAAGTTGATACCAGGAACAAGGAGTATACGTCAAATATGAAAAACTACTAGACAAAATTATTCTTTAATTGCAAACCATTAATCTCGTCTAGATTATCCTAAAAAAACTAAGAAAATACTTTCTTACTTGCAAGAAGAGTGTATGAAATTGCTTCGAGTGTATATAAATATACATATATATACATTATGCATAAAAACATAAAAGTAAATTGGCATTTCATTAATAACTGAATAAAAATGCTACCAATGTCAAATTTATAAATCATGAATTTTAATTTGCCCACTACTTCAGTGAACTATTATAGTCTCCTAAATAAAGCATCTTACTTTTTTCAATTTACACTGAACATAAAAATTAAAGCAACCATTTTTTTAGTGTTGTTAGGCAAGGGCTAAATTACTATAAATTTCTACCTTCTGAGTAGAGAAAAGAATGGTTAATTATAGGGAACTAGAATTGTACCCTCATATATTAAAGGACACAGAAATCCAAAGAAAAATCCCAGAATGAAAGAAAGCAAGCCTAAAATTCAGAGTACAAATCCCTTCCAAATTGGCATATTAACAATAATTCAATTTTTAACTAAAGTTTACTTGGAAAACAATTTATTCTTCTCCAATTAAAAGACAACATTATAAAACAACACTTATAGCTCCCTCAATTAAGCACATAAAAATTTAAAACATTTAATTTTGTGCATTTGAGATCATAATCATTGAATATAAAAACATTTTCAAATATTTAATTTTGTCAAAACTTTTCCTACAGTGAGGTCCACTCTTCGTAGATGTACTTAACTCTGAAATGCTTCATTCATTTGTGAATATGTTTAGATCAATTAGTACACTCGACAGGCAGTAAATTACTCACATGCTCTGTAATCTTTAAATTTGAAAATTACTGAAAAAATGTGTGTTACTGTTTTTTGATGCCAATCATCGAAAATCACATTTAGTTAGAGGCTCACATAATTCTGTAGGGTTCAAACCCCATAATTTATGGGAGGAGTTTGATGTTACACTTAGGAAACTTCCCCCCATCTTGTTTACATGCAAATGCACAGCAATAGACACACAGAGATGCATGCTCACTCAGCTCGTCTCTTCTCAGACATGTCTTGAGAACCATGGCTATTGCTGGTGTTAACTTCATGAAAGCAAAATACTGCATCTGGAATGGCTCTAAAACAACAGTGGGTTTCATTGCTTCTTCTATTTTTTTTAACCCTATTTGAAAGAAGCGACAAATTTCTAATTATAGAGACAAATTCATTTAAATTCAGTATTCCAGATGCCTGTCAGTCTCTCATTCTACTTTTACAGTAATACAAAGTGCCTTAATCTCAATAATGTTGCAAAAGCAACTGGAGATCAAATTAGTTTTAAAAATATCCTTGAATTATTCACATTTCAAATATTCTCCAATTTTCTGATTAATTCTAGGAGCTCATGACAAAGTTAAATGATTTTTGCTTTAAAGAGTTTACTAATCTTAGCACACTTGCATTTGAAATTTGGCTTCAATGTGTGAACCACATCTTCCCAGGGTATCAGCTCACAGGTGACAACTCAGTATCCTACATTTTTGCCTCAGTTGCCTCAGAAATGTTTCCTTTGAATAAGTCTTAAATTTTTGAAAATATGCTATTTGAGCCGGTTTTTAAAGGGTTTCATTCTTATTCTGATTGGGGTCACTCTCTCATTCAATATCAAAATAAAAATTCCTAAGACTCAGCCAGTAAACAGAACAACTTGGAATGTCCTTAATTTTCAGCAAGAGCAGACAGCCACCTCTTTGCTCTCACCAGCCTGTAAATGAGAACAGCCCCAAGACTACTTGAGGAGAGGGGCGGACTCTTCCATCAGAGAGACTCACTGATTAGGACCATGAGAACGCCTGTGTTTTGTTTGCTCAGGGCACTGAGGTCACGCTGGTATCAGCACCTCTCCCGGTCGGAGCTAAGGATCTAAGAAAAGCATGCAGGTGGAAACAGTTGGGTCCCGCCCCGGTTTGTACATCAGTGGCTTTATTGAGACCTCAGAACAGTTGAGAATTGAGAAGCTTATCTTTAGTACTTTGTGTCTTTGATAGTTGGCTTCTCTCTTAGAAGAGAAATAAGCTGTTGGCTGGTATGCAGTTGATGTGATCTATGGTCTGAACAAATACTATTCACAGTTGCTTCTGAATAAACAAGACACTTTTTAAATTAGTTTACAAAGAATTTTGTGTGCCCTTTTGGATGCTGATAAGGAGCAATGCAGAAGCCAACTCTTAGGTCAGCGCAGTGACAACACTGTATCATTGGTAACACCATTTTGAACTTGAGCTGCTTTTCTTTTCCTTTAGCGTCAGCAGTGGCTTCTTTTCAAGCTGCTTGGGCTGCAGGTGTTCAAACTTCTGCAGCTCTGCCAAGGAGCTGTACTTACAGATCAGAAGGGCTGAACGCACGCTTCTAATGAAGCAATTAACTTAAGTGCCCCCTTGTTGAGAAAAGTAGGCTGATACCTAATGTGAATTCAGGATAAAGATTAGCCCATAGCACAAGCTGTTAATAGTCTGTAATTAGACCCCTGGTCATACTATTTTGACCTTATTTTTTAAAAAGAATGAAAATTTAACTGCAAATCAAAAGAACAGTGACTTTTCTTAAAGTTCCATTATATGACAAAATTCAAAGGCAAAGACACGCATAATTGCTAGATAAAAAGGAAAAAATATTCACGCACTCACCATGGCTATTTACTTCTGACAAGAAAAACACCACAAAACAGTGCAGGAAAACTAATGCAAATAAAAGGGCCATTATACCTGCATTCGTTATTTTTTAAAGCATTGACCATTCATCTGTATCTTTTCGTAAGGCTCCCACATTAAGTATTTTTTAAAATTAATCATTTATTCCCAGCATTTCCATTATTAATAGTATGCCCACTTGCTGTTTGGTATTTCAAGTGGTAAATTAAGATTTTTTTTTTAAAAAAAATGACCACAAAACAATTTACCATTAAATTACCAACACAACGAAAATATCAAGAAAAAAGTACCTATTTTCAAGCTAGAATTTTTTAAACTTCAAGGATAGAGAATTGACAGGATTATCAACATACTTCTCCAGCTGTGTCAAAACTAACTTCATCCTAATAATTTTCAAAGTGACAGTAAGGGAGCCACTTGTCCAGGTTTGCCTGGTATTTTCCTTTTTTAATATAGTATGGCTGGTCATCCTAAGGTAGTAATAGAATTGTTAACATTGTTGCATTCAAAAACTTGTAACATACAGCTGTTTAAGGAAGGCATTAAATTCATGTGATGCTTCAAGAATAAAACATTAAAACTAGAAGTCTAAAAAATAAGGCAACTTTGCCATGGTCGGTCTACTCTCAATTACCTCACATGCCTGTGGAATAGCAGCAGCTGCCATTCAAAAAAGGGCATTTTAGTGATCATCTCCTCAGCTTATTTTTTTACAAACACCATTAATAATCATTAGCTTCAGTGATTTATTTAAATTTCACTGCCCTCCTTTCTTTTACCTTATGAACAGGGTACTAAAAAGCAATAAAATGATCTAATATTTGAATAAATTTCCTCCCAGAAAGGATAAAATTGGGACCTGAAGTTCCAAGACTATGACTTCCTTCATGGTGACCAAAAGGGCACTTCTGGTTACAAATGACCCGGGCAAGAAATAAACTAAGCATATACTTATAATTTTGGACACTTTCTAGACTGTCACAAAAGTATTTGAAGTACAGCATCAACGAAGCATTGGTCATTTTTCAATGAGAACTTCGTAACTGATTTCTTAAGCCTGAAAGTTTTTGACAGTGATCATATTTTAATTTCTGAAAACAGTGCTCCCGTGAGCCATTATCAGCTAAGCTTGCAGACAGTCTTTCCCCTTGGCAATGTGTTGCTCAGAACTAAATGTAACTAAAAGCACTTGTACAGAAAAGGAACAACACTCGCACTGTACTCCCCCACTCACAAATCCACCATTTAATTACAACTGTACCCATTTAGCTGCCTATTTATTAAGGGCACACAAGCGGGTGAATGACAAGATTGGAGCACAAGAGAAAGGAGGGTCAATCCTGCAGAGAAAAAAAAAGCATTTTACAGCATATCAATTCTCGCTGCTATCTAACTCAACCATATAAAAATATTTAGGAATCATGAAATTGCCAGTATTTACAATTTTTAACGTACAAAAATATCAACTTCACATGACTCAAATAATGGTAAGAGTTACAAACAGAACATAAATACTTATCCTAAGTTACATACTTGTTCCCCAGGCTGCAATTTCTGAGTCTGGGTCATTTCAACCACGTCCCTCAATTTCCCACAACAGTAGTGAGAAGAAATTCTGAGGTACAAGCAAAAGACCGTATTTTGTGTTCCCTTAGGTAGTACATTTTCAAGTTGAACTGAAACTTTGCACCAGAAATTTAAATCAACCCCTGTTGTCTTTAGCAAAAGTGTAAGTTCCTGTACCTCCAGGGTGACGCAGATCAGGTCTAAGCCCCGATGCTGGTGGCATGAGGGCTGGGGACTGTGCTAACCTGAGTGCCCTCAGACGAGCAGACCGTTAGTGTGAATACGCACAGGCGTCTACTGCTCCGCCATCCTGCTGATTCAAGACACTGACAAATCCCTATTGTTTTTGCAGAAATCCCTTGTTTTAAATATTGGCTCTTGTTTTTTTAAAAGTACTAAGTAGCTGATTCCAAGCCAAAAAAAAAAAAATGCAGAGAGAGAGAGAGAGACAGAGAGAGAGAGAGAGAGAGAGAGAGAAACCACCAAAAAAGGAATGCACACTTCAGCAATTCGCCATACTAATTAATGTCTGGAAGCTCATGACCACCATTCTGAGCACTTCTTGTAATTGTAGAGACCAAAGGTAACTTGTATCAATCTCATGATGTCTCGATAAATTTAGTATTAAAATATTTATACAAGTTACCTTATTCCTGATGCATACATTTTTTTGGCAAACTCTGTGTGTATGTGGGTGTGTGTGGGTGTGTGTGTGTGTATCTGTGTGTACATTTGGTCTTTGTCCCTGGTTCCTGGCAGAGAGTCCTAAAACCTTGGAAATTTCCTGAGGGATAGGAATGATCTGTTATTCATAATAAATTCCTTTGAGTTTATGCTACTAAAGTGACTTAAGATTGGTCCCCTAAAATGCCTCAATGGCAGAGTTGGTCACCTGTAAAACCAAATGATTAGAGGTTCAGAACTTCCAGCCCTCCTCTCCCTTCCACTCCACTCTCACCAGGCTGGGCTGGAGATGTGCAGACCATCTAAGGTGGTAAAATGTTTCAAGATTCTGGGAGGATAGAAGAACCCAAGTGGGCAGGAAGCTCTGTGCCCCACTTCCCATGTCAGCAAGGATACAGTGTACCTCCTTGGCTATATCCTGCCCACTGAACCATTACATATAGGTAATGATATGTGTTCTCTTGAGTTTTGTGACTCAGTAGAGCAAAAGTATCAAATCTGAAGAGGGAGGCATGGGGTTTTATAGCTAGTTGGTCACAAGTGCCAGTGGCCTGGGACTCCCAACTGGCATGGAGGGTGGCAATCTTGAGGGACTAAACTCATTAACCTGAGGGATCTGACACTAACTCCAGATCAGTGGGGACAAACCTATGGCACAGATGCTGCAACAGGCACACACAGCCCTCTCTGTCCCCACACCCGCCAAGTTGCCCCAGCAGCTGAGCATCGGACAACAGTTGTTTTTTCTAAACTAAAAGCTCAGCATTCAGGTTTAATTGCAGTGTTGGCAGGTTGTGATACATATGTGAGTTTAGGGTTGCAGTTTGGGGACTTGTCCCTAAAAGATTCACCATCACTGCTCTAGATAATGTTGGAACTGACTTGTCAGACATCTGGTTATGTTAGATAATTGCAGAACTCGTTGTTAGTGTTGGAAAATACTAGGGGTGATGAACAGAACAACTTGAGTGTAAATGTTAAAAGCCGTAAGTTTGTAACCAACTCTTTGGTCCTCAAGCCCTTTGAATAGGACCTCTTTACAGGACAAGTCTAATGTTTTTCACTGTCGCTGACTAAAGAGAACCAAATAGCTTCTCATGAGCTGAATGACTTTTAAAATATGGCTAGTCAAACACACTTATTTAGATTCTGCTAGATGTCAGGTACTACCGGGGTGTTGAGAACATGAGAAAATAATAGTATATATGAATAAAACCGACATATCTCCCAACGGCAGAACATTTACACACTTACTATAAGCACTTTACAAAACAGTGAGTCTGCTGAGATCTACTAAAAGGCAGTAAAGTGTGACAAAGGAACCCATCATTCACACTTGAACTGAAAAAGTCACAGCAATCTTTCTGCAGGAAGGAAGCCTCATCCCAGAGGATGAATAGGAAGGATACTGAATCTATCACTGCTACTGCTTTCTGCTTATACTGCTCCATTTCCCAAAATAGTCAACATTAATTGTATTTATCAAAATCTATGCATCCTTCCAAGGTCCAAGAGTTTTAAGAATACTACGGATCAGCCTCCGAGGGTCCCTGTCAATCATGGTACCCCTCCATTAGAGGGGAAAAGACAGTATAAGGTAAGAGGCTATCAGGGTGATCATGCTCCAAACGATGCTCTTTCTTGGATAGGAAGAGCACTGGGCTGAATTATGCACAATGAATCACTCCACAGGAAGCCTGGAGGATTCTTTGAAAGGGAGCTTTGATAGCTTCAGAATTCTAGTTCCACGCTCCTGAATTCCAATGTTTTGGTGTCTCCCACATAGGAATGGCATGTTGGGTCTCACAAAATTCTACCCCCAAGGTATGCACTGTGCCATGCTTAGTACTCTGAGATGCAAGACACTGGCAAAGCCTCAGAAGCCAAGTTTCTCTCTCACCTTCTCCTGCCCTTCTCCTAAGACAGGGTCATACAAATCTTTTCTCTAGGGCACATTATAGAACTGGAAACTCAGTTTCCCCAAGCAAGCCATAAAAGTAGATACATTACCCAGAGATTTCTTCTCCTTTTATGCAAACGCTGACCACAAAGAAATTCTCTGGCTGGTCCTGCACCCATGCCCAGAGGGAAAGAACGACAAATAGAGACCGACAGAGATTGCCAAGTGGAGATTGACAAGAGCCCTGCAGAGAAGCCTTTCCACCTGAGGCCAGACCTTTCTGTCCAATCACATGTCTACATCCCTGTCAAATTCTGATTAAATAGATCTGTTATTCTTCTCTTGTCAATATGGCCATCATAGTGGGTAAAAACCAATGTGCCTTTCCACCCCTGCAGAAGCGAGCAGTAAAGTTAATCCAAACTAGAAGTCATTTGTTACCAAAGGCTCAGAGCTTAAGAGGCTGTTCAGTGAGGAATGGCAGTGACTGGCAGCAGTCTCCCATAAAAGTGGCACTGTGTACAGGAGGCAGCCAGAAAACAGGCCACACAGCGGAGAGGCAGCTCCTTTCCATCAACACTCATCAAGAAGATTAACCCATCACGGCCTTTCTTACGGCTACAGCTTAATGTAAACTTTGAAATGACATCCTAAGAGGACTGTCAGACTTCTTCAAAGAGTTCTGAAATCAATCAGAGATCTGTGCCTACACAGCACACTGAAGTCATCAGCCATCTTCAAACTACACAAATATCAAGAATGATTTCCCTCATCAGGAAAAAGATGAAAGTGTTACATGTTTAGAAAACAAAACAAAAGAGCTATTTTAATTGAATACTTCCCCAAAAGAACAAATGAAATGTTTAATGAAACATAAAGACACTTCATACAAGAAAGCTTAATTTTGCAAAGTAAACTTTAAAAAGCTGATCTAAAAAGCAATTCAAAGTTAAACAGCTTCAGACTCATTAAATATATACATACAATAAAACTTCGAATTAGGTGGAAATAATCAGCTGACATCAATCTTCGAGAAGCCAGTTGAAACAATTCACTCCATCCCCCAATCAATCGTTCATTAAGGAAGCACTATACAACCTTTGAATTTGATAAGGACTCCAGCAGATTGATTTAAAAAAAAAAAAAAGAAAGAGGATAGATGCCTTCCTTTCAGAAGCTTTTAATACAGTTAGGAGAACATGACATGACAAAGTTTCGATTTTTCCATTATAAAAATTGTAATTAAACTGACTACGTTACCTTACACATGTAATCCCAGCTGCTCAGGAGATTCAGGCAGGAAGGTCACAACTTCAAGAAGACTTTGAACAACTTAAGGAGACTATGTCTCAAAATAAACTTTAAAAAGGGATGGGAGCCGGGTGTGGTGGTGCACACCTTTAATCCCAGCACTTGGGAGGCTGAGGTAGGTGGAGCGTTGTCAGTTCCAGGCCAACTTGGGCTACAACGTGAGTGCAAGGCCAAACTGAGTTACACAGTAAGACCCTGCCTCAAAAAACTAGGGCTGGGAGTTTGGCTTAGTGGCTTAAGAACCTGTCTGGCAGGCGCAAGGTCATGAGTTCAATCCCCAGTGCCGCAAAAAAAAAGGGATGGGGATGTAGCTCAGTGGTTGCCTCGTATGTGTGAGGTCCTGGATTCAATCCCCAATACCACAAAATGTGTGTGTGTGTGTGTGTGTGTGTATGTGCATGTATTTATAAAAGACAGTCTTGACCCTATTCTGGGAAAAGTGTGCATAAACTGGATTCATTCCTAAACTGACAAAGAGAGTTTTATACAGTATACCTGGGAAAGTTCACGGTTGAAATGTTCATAAATTGGGGACTTACTGTACTGTATTTTGAAATAGAAAATAGAAAAGAACTCATAACACATTTGTTTAAATGTTTCCTTGGTAAAACCTATAAATTCTTTCCATACTACTACCATGACACACCATGCCCCCCCTCAAAAAAAAAGTTCAATATGAGCTGGGTGTGTTGGGACATGCCTGTAATCTCAGCATTCTGGGAGGCTGAAAAGGAGGATGGAAAGTTCAAGAACAGCCAGGGCAGCTGAGTGAGTTGCTGTATAAAAATAAAAACTGAAACCAAGTCTGGGGGTATAGTTCAGTGTGAAGGCCCTAGATTTAATCCCCAGTACATACACAAACAAAACATCCTACTGAAAGTATACAATCAGTAAAATCTAGATTGTGAGAAACGCCAATAAATACATTCAGTGTAAAAGAGATTGGGGGATTAGAATATATAGGTTAAAAGACATTTAAAAGTCATAAACAACAGTAATTTGTAGTCCTTACTTAAGCCATTATTTAAAGAATAAACTGTCAAAATTTATCATGAAATTTGAGAGATACAGAAATTAGGTGTTTGAGGTTAAGGCATTACTGTTACTTGTTTAGGTTTAATAATAAAATTGTGATTTTTAAGTTATGATTTTGGAGATATATATTAAAATACTTATTTACAGATTGATAGGACACCTGCAATTTGATTGAAAGTAATTAATTTATAAAGAACTCTGAAAGTTGAGTGAGATTTAAATTAAATGAGATGGGACATGAGTTGATAGTTATTTTGAGAATGCATAACTCCCTTATTCTATTTCTGTGTATGTTTGAAATTTTCCATAATAAAATGTATGAAAAGAAAAATATTTCCAAGAAGGATTATTAAACCATCAGGCAGGTTGACTCTGTTCATTATTGGGTATATTTGCAACGAGAGAAGAAAAGATATCTATTAGAAATTTATTCTACATAATTTATGCTCCAAAGCTTAGGAGCCTGTTGGAGGAACCATGGACTGACACAGTACTGGCTCTGTGGTAAAAATCCCTATCTAACAGGCCCTACACTAGGAAAATGGAATATAAAGTACTGGTGAATTTTGCTGTGCAATCTGCATCAAAGACACTGAAATTTAAAAACTGTATGTTCAACTGTAAAGCTAATAATCAAAATAATCTGAATTAATGTCAGGGTGTATTAGCTATACATTAAGCCAAAATGTGTAAAAAAATGTTATTATAAAACACTCAGGATATGAGTCACTTCATATGTACACTCAGTCACTGCATATAACATTCATAGTAAAAAAAATGAGAAATAATAATATTGGCATTTTCTGAAATTTTCCACCCTGGAGCATACATGGGAATCATGTACTCTTAAGCCTGTAATCCTAGCACTCAGAAAGTTGAGGTAGGAGGATCAAGAGTTCAAAGGCATCCTGGTCTACATAGCAAATTTAAAGGCCAGCCTAACAATGTGGCAAGGTCCTGTCTCAAAAAACAAAAGCAAACAAACAAATCATACAATCCTAGGTTAAAACCACTATGAATCAAATCTATATTACATAGCCCTTGGAACATAATAAATGGCCTTAATTCCAATGGCCAAATACATTTAATTTGTATATTAAATCTATGCTAATCTGAGCAACCCTACTTTACTCATTTCCTTTTTACTTTCTCAAAAAATAGTGTGTGGGGTGGGGGTCCCACTGGCTGATTCACCATTGCTACCTATCTGCATGCACTGGTGATTCATTCACCCAGTATTTAATGAAAATTTGTTGATTTTGTCATCCAACATGGACTCTTTCTTCTGACTCAACAAAGCTTTGAATGATTCTCAACTCTGCGATTCTCAGCAGACAGGCTTTGAACAGCCTCAGTATGCCTCAGGTCCTAAGAGTGGAACAGACCTAGACTAAACCAATATTGTATCCTATTTGATTCAGAAATGGGTATATGATTCAAGTTAGGATAACTTAGACCAATCAAGGCTCAATGCTAAGACTTCTACTCACATCATGAAGGACACAGACCTCTCCAATGTATCTGATGTTACAATGTTGTGAGCTTAAAGCTGTAAGAACCAAATCAATACAACAGAAAGCAGAAAAGGCAGGCAGTAGCAGAGACTTAACTACAGCTTTTCTAGAATACATATCTTACTATAAACATTTTAATTATGAGGCCAAGAAAGTTCCTTCTGCTTAAACTACCTTTGGAATAAGACAGGCTTCAGTATAAATACTCACAAGTATTTGTTGGTTATATGGGCTTTAAAAATTAGTACATAACTAACTTACCCTCATTTATCTCATAGAACCTGAAAAACAGTTTAAATAATATATGCTGTCATGGTTTAGACTGAAAATGTACCCCAAAAGTCTTTGTGTGTGGAGGTGGTGCCTGCAGAAGGTAACTGGATTATAGGAAATATCTTCATTAATGAACTAATTCATTTATGGCTGTATGTGGTATGAGGAGGTGGGGTTCAGTTGGAAAGGGTGGATCTCACTTGGCATATCTTCAGAGGGTAGATCTCTTACTCAGCCTTTTGCCCTTCTCTCTTCCTACAGCAAGAAAAGCAACTTGCTTTTCCATCTGCTGCTACCAAGATTTTTCTTCCTTGGAGCCAGTCAACCATGGATTGAAACCCCTGAAGCCATGAGCCAAAAGTAAACCTCTCCTCCATTTTATTTGTGGATATCAGATATTTTGTCTCAGCAATTGGAAAGTTGACTAATGTGTATTTTGTTAGTGGTTTGAGTAGCACACTTTGAGAGACAGTATATTAAACTCATAATATGCAGCACTAAGCAGGAAGTCTTACATTTTGAACTTAATAGAGTTACAGTATTGCTAAATCTGAAACATATAATATCCTGAAAACTTTATTATCACACATAATAAGTAACTGGTAAAAGGGAGTTCAAGAAGAGAAGTGTGAGTATTTTGAATAGGGCTTTATGATTCCAGAAAATCATCATAATGTAAAAGTCTGTTCAAAGATTCAAGTCTTAGTTACAGGCTGGAAAATATTTCCCAAGGTTGTAAAAGGCAACTATTAAGTTTAAAGTTTTCTCTTCAAAATTCAACAACTTGAGTGACAACCATCAGATATCCATAATCAGCACTGGCTAGAAGAACCAGTCTTACTTTAAAGAAATTGCAGCCAATGAGAGGAATGCCTGGGTCCCCAGTACCCATTTGCCCAGAAGAACCCAGGAATATGTCAAAACAAAGATGCAAAAGGCAGTCTCTGGCCCCCAATCCAAACAGAGCAAGTCCAGGAGATGCAAACACAGAAGGGATCAGGAGTCCCACAACTGAAGTTTCGGAGGTGATGGCAACTGAAGTAAAGAAACAACTTCAAGAGGCTATAAAATAAATTAGAACAGAAATACTAACTCAACTAAAAGAAGAAATGAAAAACATAATAAAAGGACTGCTAGGCAACTCTAAAGGAGACATAGATGAAAACATGGAGCATAGGAAATGAAGAAAACCTTGAATGAACAATACAAAAAAGATTTAGAATACATGAAACAGATTCAAAGAGATAATCAGAAAATCAAAAACTCCAATGAAAGTTGGCAAAACCACTTGAAAAAAACTAAAGATACTTTCAAACCTTGAAGACAGGTTTGCAGCTTGTGATCGTGAAAAGAAAGATCTCTTAAAAATAACAAGGAACCTGGAAGTAACAATATACATAATAAAAGAACTGCTAGGCAACTCTAAAGGAGACATACATGAAAAAATGGAGCACAGGAAATGAAGGAAACCTTGAATGAACAACACAAAAAAGATAAAGTTTTCAGGATATTATGTGTTTCAGATTTAGCAATACTGTAACTCTACTAAGTTCAAAATGTAAGACTTCCTGCTTAGTGCTGCACATTATGAATTTAATATTGTTACTTCCAGGTTCCTTGTTATTTTTAAGAGATCTTTCCTTTCACGATCACAAGCTGCAAACCTGTCTTCAGCTGCAAGACAACCCAAAGAAACATAACTTAAGAATAAAAGGTGTGAGTGAAAAAGCAGAGGTCAGTACATATGAAATTAAAAGCCTATTTACAGAAATAATCTTACAAAACTTCCCAAGCATGGGAAAAGGAAGTGAGTTTCAGATAAGTGAAGCATATAGAACTCCAGCTAACCATAACCAAAATAAATCTACACCCAGAGATATAATAATCAAGATCCCAGAAATTCAACACAAGAACAGAATATTAAAAGCTGTTAGAGAAAAGAAACTGATCACCTACAAAGGAAAACCCATCAGAATCACAACAGACTTCTCAACATGAACCATCACGTCAGGAAGCGCTTGGAGTGAAGTATTTCAAGCCCTGAAAGAAAACAACTTCCAACCCAGAATGATGAACCCTGCAAAACTATCTTTCAAAATTAATGGAGAAACAAGATACTTCCACGACAAAGAACAACTGAAGGAATTTATGACCACCAAGCCAACCCTACAAAGAATACGGAAGAACATTTTAGAGAGAGATAAAAAAGACCACAGCTCCAGAAACAGTGGCAGAGGGATACCACTGAGCAGGGCAGACAACTGAGTAGACAGGAAAAGTGGGCAGCCAACTGCAGGAAAATGGCATGGTGGAGACAAGGCAGTGCATGTTGGCCTTAACCATTAACGTAGATGGCCTCAGTCCACCAGTGGAAAGAAACACAGGCAGAGTGGATCAGGAGACAGGATCCACCAATATGCTTTATACAAGAAACACATTAAACTCTGAAGGGGGTTCATAGACTGAAAGTCAAAGGAGAGAGAACAATGCTGTATGTGACAGGGAACCAGAAAGAAGTAGGGGTGGCTTGCCCGTTAGCTACATAGTGGACAAGAAAGGTATGGCAATTTTATCTGATGGAAAGCTACTCAGCTATAAAGAAAAATAACCTCAAGCCTCTTGTAGTTAAATGGATACAACTTAAGATCACGTTTATGGATGAAATAGCCCAGAGCCACATGGGTGAGCATCATGTTAACTCTCTAGTACAAAAAAAAAAAAAAAAAAAAAAAAAAAAAAAA
>RJWM01008678.1:0-71624 GCA_004363535.1 Dasyprocta punctata
TCATTGAATACACACTTAATCACTTCTAAGGCAGGCATTGTGGCCTCCCATTTTTAAAGAGGAAAACTGAAGTTCAGAGAAACTAAAAAATGTGCTTAAATCACTACTACTCTTGAGTGACAAAGGAGTTTAGTGCTCAAGAGTGTTTTCAGCATTGGACAGAACCAGGGTCCTTCAGTGGGATATTTGTAAGTTGTGGTCATGTTGTGGCTATACTACTTTGCACTAGAGTTAGGGAGGTGCTGACATATGAATTTGAGAGGTTCTTTGGTGCTTTGATTACTCAGGCTTTGCTAAGCATCATAAAGGAAGCATTGTCTTATTACCAAGGCAAATCCTTTGGGAGTTGTAGAAGTCCCACCAAAAAGTAATGAAAGTTGATCTGTAGCCACATAGTGGCACTACAGCAATGTTTTAGATTAATCAAGACAGAGTTGGTCCTTTAACTACTTTCCCAAGATTCCCTGTCTTACTGAAAACATGTCTCAGGATTAAAGGGTAAGATTCTCAACAAACAACCTGGCTGCTTGATTGATCCCTTCAGACCTATGTAAAGGGGAATTAAGGGGTTTTCTGGCCAGATAGGGCAGAACCCTAGCAACTGAGTCCAACTGCTTATAAAATTCTAAGGAAGGCTGTGAAAGAGGTGGTCACCCAGCTCCTACTTGCCCCAAGGACTCTTACTGTTACGTTCAGGGGGCCTGGGGTCTTAGGGGTCCCCAGACTCACCTTCACAGGGTCTCTCTCTGTCCTTCTCTCTCTCTCTCTCTCTCTCTCTCTCTCTCTCTCTCTCTCTCTCTGTCTGATATAGAAAGAGGAAAAGGAGTCAGAGAAGACCAGTGAAAATCAAAAACTTTATTGCAAGTAATGCAAGAAGCGGTACAAAGTCACTCTGGGAAAGGAGTAGGAACACCCATACCTGGGTCACTGCCAAATTTGGCGTAGCAGTCCTGTTTTATGGGGTAAGGGTCCCATCTTCCCTACCTCTTGAGGGTCGCACTTGATTAATTGAACATTGAACTCATTGCTGGGGGTTTGGTCTTGTGGGCTAATAGGGGAGTTGGGGCAGGCATGACAACCTGCACCAGGAGGGACAGTGCTGCCTGCACCAAGCCAGGTATCAAAACCACAACCTGTCAGCTGCCAAAGCTGTTTGAAAACTGCTTGCTGCTCACAGCCGCACAGAGGCTGCTGTTTCTACCCTCTAAAAAAAGCCCAGTCTGTCCCTGTAATACTAACAGAAGTCTATGGAGAGTCTACTACAAAGACCCCCAAAACACCAAAGGTGACCTTGGGTTATTCCTATATTGTAGATGACTCCTCACACAGAGGACTCCCTAGGGATAATGGCAGGTCCAAGGCTTCCAGCTGTCCTGTGACCTGCGGCTGTTGCCATAGTGAGATTTGGGTAGTCTCTTCCATCTAAGTGTTGCTTGCACGTGGCTGTGAAAGCCTGACTTAGAGAATAGTGAGGCTTCCAGACCTCCTAGGTAGTGTGGGATGTGAACTTACCTTCAAACCGCATGCCTGTATGATTCCTGAAAGCTAGCGAGCTTTGGCAACCCTAGGTACCTGTTTGCTACAGCTCTGCCACAGTGCTGCTTTCCCCTATTCTACAATTAGCATCTAAATCTATATATTTGTCTTAAGAACACGCATCGTGAGGAGCTAACTGAGCACATGCTGTGTTTTAAGGTGCACCATTTGCTCATTTACTTGACAATAAATATTTATTATGTGCTTGTTACGAATGCAAACAGCATGCAATAAAATTACTTGGGCTAGATATTTGTTTAGAAGACTTTTTCATGGTCTCTTGTTTGACTCTCATCCCCTACAACCATCATTCTCACATTAATTTATTACCAGTGGTGATCAGGAAAATGTTCTTAATCTTTCCGAGTTTTACAATTCTAACCTCTAAAGAGGAAAGCGCCTCACAGTATTGTTTCAAGGTTTAAGTAATTTCACCTCTGAAAGTGTTTATAAAGTGTAACGCAATTTGCAAAATTCATCTGTTAGTTGCACAAATGGCGATGTGTCTAGTACTGGGTTTCCCACCCATCCAGTATTCTATTTACAAGAAGTATGGATTTTACCAAAGAGAGTTATGCAAATGTCTGCATTATCGGCTTCTTTATTTTTTGGTCAGATCTTGTTTTTAAAATATCAAAATAAGTATAGGAAATCTTGCTTCCACCACTAACTTCTTGGGCAATCTTTTCACCTAAGAGTCTGTCAAGATGAGTAGAAGCTGGCTTATAACTGTTTACGACTGTAGACTCCATATCTGTGAGCAAGAACCATCTATGTGTGCTTAGTTCAGAATGTCGGTGCCTGATACTGTCTTGTACTTTGCCACCTTGAGACTCAGGCAGTCAGTAAACAATTCAATGTATTTGGTCCCCTTTTCTTTCAACCTATTTTAGTAATCTGAACTTTTTTCATGAGTTATTTGCACTCATGATAGTAAATCTCTGACAAAAAAAATTTTTTTTTTTTTTATCACAACCTAAGGGTGGCCTTTAAATCACTTTACTTGTTTTCAGAAAGGATAGATTTGGAAATTTTCTAGAAATTCAAGTACTACTTTTTCTAGATTCATCCTAAATTTAGTCAGTACAAATCCTAGCTTTCAATGGAATTTCATATACCATAGCAACTTCGATAACTTTGCAGAATGTCACTTGAAATTGGAATGACTAGGAAAGCTCCAGAGGAGATTGCTCTTAAAAATCATTCATTAATGATATGAATTTGGTATGTGATCCTACTCCCTTTACTGTTTCAGAGTCAAGATTTGAATGTCAGCTCCACAATGTTATAGCACCTCATTTTTGCTCTTGGAGAATATATTCTGTTTGCTTTTCTGGATCCTTAGCCTACCCTCTCCTATCCTGGATCTCTCCCTGGAGACAATAGGCTTGTGAGTATGATATCACAAACTCTAGTTCTTTTTGGCTTCCAGTTCTTTACAGTTAATAGGAAGATCCCAAAATAGAAGGAAGGAGGAAGGAAGGAAGGAAGGAAGGAAGGAAGGAAGGAAGGAAGGAAGGAAGGAAGGAAGGAAAAAAAGAAAAAAAAAGGATTGATACTGGATACTGAAAATTCAGGGTGTTTCAACAGTTCTGTCCCCATGAGCTTACTTCAGACTGGTTGTTTTCTTCAATGGAAGCCTCTGATCTTCTCAAGGCAGTTGCTCCACAGAACTCTTCACTTCTGAGTTTCAACAACCTCACCTTTCAGGTCTAGGAGTAAATTCTGTAATGAAGCCTTGTAAGCTCACCTTTGCAAATACTCCCTTTACAAATAGATATTCCTCAAATTATTTTGAATGTCACCCATTTTCTGGTAAGTACTTGATTGGAATAGAATCACTAGTTCATATCTTTGTATCTTATCCCTCATTCTGGCTCTCTTTCTGCTTGTAAATTCTCTACCTCTATTTCTTTTTCTTTTTCAAGTAACTTTATCAAAATTTTGTATTAATCTCACTTTTAAGTGAAGTACAGTATAAGTGAAAGAAATAAAATTTTACTTACTATGGGAAGCCTTTAAGATATTTCAAATCTTTTGAAAAATTAGGTAGAAATGAAATCAAAGTAGAATAGGGATGAAAAAAAAAAAAGGAAAGTAAGCAAGAAAGAGTCCCTTGACATAAATGTGTCCAGAGTCGTCATCATCAATACCAACAACACTTGTAATATTTAGACTCTGAAATAAACAATTTACATTCACAATTTCCTGAAAACCTCAGACTAATCCTCTGACATAAGCAGTACTTCATTTCACAGATGAAGAAAGGGAGGTTTAGAGAGACTAAGGAACTCCTCCTGGGCCACAAAACTAGCAGCAGGGTAAGAATTCGACTGAATTAAGTAAAGCCTTTGTATCAAGGTAGAAATAAGTATGGTCTCTCTTGTTTTGTTTTGTTTTTTCTATTATGAATTGTAGTATTTTAAAAAAATGATTCACTGAGGCCGAAACAATTTTTTAGATCAAACTGCCAAATAAATATCACTACTATTTTTTAAACTCTATTAACTAAACTTGATCATGTTGTTTTCAAATTTCCTGAATTTTGTGTTGGAATAAAAACTCTTTATTATACACTTGCACTTTGATTTTTAACCAGCCTTCCTTCTGAGCACCTCTGAGGGTCCTATTTCTAAACTTTCTACTTTTATTCCTTCTTGGTCTTTGATAACTCTGAATATAAGGTTAGACTTTTATGCTTCCTGCAGTCAGCAATGACTAAAGGAAAAAAAGCAATTTCTTTCCAAGAATATAAGTGCTGATCAATCAGAAGCCAAAATATTTTTTTCAGTTTCATTTCATTTCCCCTTCCCATCAAAATTCTCTTATAAAGCTGGAAATGGTGGCGCATACCTGCAATTCCAGCACTCAGGAGGCTGAGGCAGGAGGATCACTGTTAGTTCAAGGCCGACCTGGGTTACATAAGTGAATTCAAGGTCAGCCTACACTACATAGCAAGACCTTGTCTTGAAAAAAAAATTCTCTTATATTAATTTAATACATAGACCTTGAGTTAACAGTAATACTATGATAATCGACCTCCTTGGAGAAAACCGTTTAAGGACTTCAACTGAAAACAGTGCAGGGAAGAGGAAGGTTGACCACAAATCTAACAAGGTCCATAAACTCCCATTTACGTGGCTTTTATTATAGCCTCAGGAGGATGATAGATGTAGCAATGAGATTTTGATTTGCAACTATACAATTCATTACCAATATTCAAGATTTTCCAAACATCTGCTTCTATTTATCTCTCTACTTTTCTCAAATTCCTTCTGAGCTCATTGGCTGACCTTGACATCACAGCCAAGCCCTAAATCAAAGCATACTCCATTCTCCATACTTTTTTCCAAAGAAGGTCTTTAATTCTTATTATCCAAGCAATAACAGATTCCATTTCCGGGACTTCTTATCTTTTCTTTAGCCACATCGTAAATAACTGGAATTTTTGTATGTTTTTTTAAAAGAAATATGGTTAAGAATTTGAGTATGACCTCTGATTACTTTATGTAACTTGGTTGGTTCCTTTCTTTTTTCAACTATGAGAACAGGCAGAAAATTGGACATATCCACACTTAAATTATAAATAAATTAACTAAAAGTTGATCTTAAATTACACCAAGGAAATTACCAAGCTTGAAGTGCACTCCACAGCCTTGAAAATCATGAGAATCTGATTCTATGTATAGAAGGATATAAAATTTAGGGATCTCAGAGAGGTAACCTCAGAAAGATCACATTAGTCTAAGTAGGGTTCTTAAATTTGTCTTTCAAACTGTTACCCTCCAAAGCAGTTCAGTGATTTATCCAAGGTCACATACATGGATTTCTGCCTAAGTGATCCATCCTGTTTTCCTAGGCACTGAGTCTGAGAACTGAGCGTCCAACTCATTCTTTTCTAAGCCCTGAAGGGATAGGATTATGTAATTCTCCACAGGTATTTTGGCAGCTTCTCGGACCTTTGAATCAGGGCTCATCTCTCTTCCTCTCTGAGGAGAGAATATACATTTCCCATCAGGGATATTAGATCACTAGAGAAGGTGGTCACCTCCAGAGCAAGATGAGACCATGAGTGATAAGAAAGCACCCACCCACAATCCAGCTTCAGATGACATTTATTAGGTATGACTATCCATCAGGCATTGTGTGAGGTACTCCCACAAGGACTGCCTCCGTTAGGCCAAGAAGTTTACATGCTTGAACTAACACTCCCACTAATCATTCTTCAGATCTTGGACCAAACTTTCAGTCTGTTTTCTTCCTACAGAACTAGACAAGAGTTATCTGACCTTATCTCCTAGGATTATTGTGTGACTAACACATGGCAAAACACTTCCTAAATTGTTATTGAAATATATGTAAAAAGAGAAATCAGCAATAATAAACATGTTCTATACACTTTCACAGGCTAAACATACAAGTGTAATCAGCACACAGTTGAAGAAAGTGGATACTACCCCAGGAATCCCCTACCTTGGTATCTATTTGCTCGCGATCTCCCAAAGAGTAACTACATTTTGATTTCTAACAATCTAATTTGTTTTTCCTGGTTTGGTTCTATATGTCAAAGGAGTCAGATGCTATATGTTCTTTTGCATATGACTTTCTCACTCAGATGTATGTTTGTGAATTTCATCCATGCACTCTAGTATGTGCTTTTGTAGATTCTTCATTTTCAATGCTGTCTGCATTCTGCTGTGTGAGCAGATATTTTATTTCTCACTCCTCTGTTGAGAGACCTTTAAGTGGTTTCCAGTTTTGGTCTAGTAACAATTCATTTCTGATCAATACTGCAAGTCAAATTGCTGATTCCTTGGTCTTGTATTCATTCAGCTTTAGGAGGCACTGCCAAATGATTTTCCAAAATTGTGACTCAAAATTACATGAGCAAACACTGCCTGGGTTTTTATTGTTGTTGCTGTTGTTGTTTTACTTTGTTTTGTTTTTCTTGTTTTTATTTTAGTTAAAATGCTTCTTAATAAACCTATCACAGTTTTGAAAGGCTGAATCTTTTTCACCTTAGCACTTATCACATCAAAGTATATTAAAATGTTATGTTTCCATGCATTTCTGAAGAAATTTTATTACTCAACCTTGGTACGCAACATCTAGTTCTATAGGGCCACTTGACTACAATATTCATATATTCCACTATGTAGAAATAAAGCATCCTAAATTTGGCTAATTCTTCATGCATTAAAATGGCACCATGTCCTAGGAATGGTCACTTCAAAAGTATAATCTATCAAAATGGCAAGCAGTCTGGTAGTCAAAGTGGAGACCTTCGGCCTGAAGAGTGACTGTGGCATGTCAGTTTTCAACTTGAGGGGGTTTGGAGAGCCCTTGGCCAACTCTCTGAGAAGATTAGTGAAGAAACTGAAATCCAACCTACCTGAGACATTGAAGCCTCTGTATCTAGAATCAGAGCCATCAGAACTCAGCTTCCCAGAAACTTCCTTGATCTCTTTCCCATCCTCCCTGTCTCAAACTGATCAAAGTTCCTTGACTAGTTGAGGAAAAGATGTGGCTACACAGTAAATGACAACAGAGGAGTCCCTAGAATAGACAGAGTGGAGAGAAAGGTTGAGGTGAATTTAGAGAAGACAGTGACTAGGTATCAAATGAGTTTCCAGAGGCACTGGGGTAAAAAGTACACTCAACTTTCAAGTTTTTAGTGAACACAGATCCAAGATTAGACATGAGGTCACAGGAGAACAGTGCCTGCTAGTTACCCATCCCCGGGCATACTTCTTTCTGGAAACTTCCTATGAAGCCTCCTTCTCCTTTCCACTACTGAGTTTTACTCTTCATTCAGATGGCTCTTTCCACAGGATTCTCCTGTGGTGCTTCTATTTTTACCTAGTTCACTTCAACACATCCTTCAGGTTATTATATTTTCCAACTCCAGGGTTCATGTTTAATCACCACATTCTTCCTTCCCCATGCTTGGCACTCAATAGATCTTAAGTGAATATGAATGAATGACAATGCTATCCACTTCCTGTAGAGCAACAAGAGTGGAAATTCGTGTTTGATCAACTCATTTTTCTTTTGTTCTTTTTTTTTTTTCTGAAGAGAGAGGCAAGGGAGAGGGCTATCAATATTATGTTTTAAGTAATTGTAAAACTTTCACCAAGTATTAATTACAACAACCAAGTAAAGCTGAGAACCACTGGGTAATACTTACCAACTCTGATTGCATGTGAAAATTATTTTTAAAGGAAATTAATCTTTACAAGTTGTTTTGAACTAATTTGAGACATAACAGTTGCAAAGAATGATATATTTTTAACAGCAAGCAAAAGTGAGAGTAGATTCTTTATATTTACTCCCAACTCTAGAATGATTTTGCATACCACTTTCTACCACCACCACCCTTCATCAGTGAAAACAAAGTAAAGGGAGTGGGGAGAGAAAACAAAATCAAAACAGCTCCTGTTTCAGTGTGGTCAAATAGCTAGAGAAAAAAAGGAGACAGTAAGAAGCTAAGAGGGGGAAATATAAAAACAAAGGGATTAGATGACCTCAAAGCAGTGGTTTTGATCAGGAGGCAAAAATGTTGGAATGTAAATGGAAAATTCCTGTACTGAGGTAAAATTTTCAATTCTGTAACTGTTAAGCATGAAAATATGACAAAGCTTAATCATAATATAGAGTCATCCTAGCCATGTCTGAATTTATCCATGTGCATAAATGTTTATTTGCCTTTCTGTGAGCACAGTGTGAAAATCCTGCCTACGATGTGGAGGCCTCTAATGCACAAGATAATTTAACAAATTAACTCTATCTGACATGGTTTAAACAAGCCCTTTAGGTTGTATTCAATGAATCTCAAGGATCCGTTGGTCTAAAGGAATTCATGCATTTCATTGTTGATGTCATGCGACAAATGGTATTCCAAGAACATTTGGCAATTTTTGCTACTCTGTGAAGCAGGAGTTCAGCACCTAAAGTTAGGTACTATCTCTTTAGTAGAAGGGCAAAACTAGATAAAAGAAGAGGAGCTAGAGTCTTGTCCCAGTAGGTTTTTGAACTGTGGCTCAGTGTTCTCATTTACAAACTAAGAGTAAAAAGAGTACCTACTTTTTATAGAGTTGTTATAGGATTAAGTGAAGTAATATATGTTGAAAGCTTGCAATTGTTTCTGGACCATGACAAGGGTTCAAAGTATCCTGGATATGATATTAGTTACCATTTTGACTCTAAAACAGTTCTGTTCTAATTTATCCCATCACAATTGATATCTCAGGGAACAACTGGAGCATAACACGAATTTCAAGTTTGCTCTGTACAGGTCTGTCTGTAGGACACACCAGTTCCGCTCGGCAGAAGCTATACCCAGCTGAACTAAGTTGTGTAGGAATGCACACAGTGCTGACAGGCCTCCACCTGAGACATCCTCCAGGGGCTGCATTTGACTATGTGTGATGAGCCACATCTCCATCCACATTATTGTTTCCATGGTTATAACTTTTGATAACTTCAAGCAACCTCCTTCCTCTAGCTTCATAATAACTTATAACTGCAGCCCTTCAGATAGTGACTTCCACAAGCAAATTTTCATCTTTTTCATTGTAAAGGCCTCTTTTATTGGCACTTATGCACTTCACAGCCATCTAACACAGGTATAAAATAGTCCTATCATTTTATCAGGTTTCTTTCTTCCATATCACGGATACACTTTTTCAATGAGTTGTTCCTGGTCCCACTTTTTCCATAGGCTCTGTGGTTTTCCTTGGATTGAGAGACATTTGTGCTGCATTGTGACTCCACTGACAGTAAGTAGTTACCCATATTTGCCACTGCACAGATGAATGATGTGGTTAGCTGCATGAAAAATTTTCAACTGTATGTTTTTAGTTAGGTTGCATCACAAACACTACTTTATTAAAATAACTCAAATAGTGTCCATCCTATGACAAAATTTAGGGAAAAATACAAGAGAATTGTGCACACAAGCAGCAGTTTACTTCTCTTGTGGTCTTCTATCTCAAGCTAATTAAGATGCTTCCTTCTCACTAGGAATCTCTGCCCAGGTTTCTGCTATTATGCACACACAAGCCACCAGTTACAGGCATATTCATGTAAAGAGTCATTTCTGTGATTTCCATATTTTTTCATTCAGCAACACTGCAAAGGCCACTATCACCCAGGGACCAAGGTAAGTACAAGAGATAAAGAACTTGAACACAAAGATGATTATGACACTATTACCTATAAACTCAAAGCTTTGATATTCCCAGTAGAGCTATTCCCCAAAGGATTTAAGCCATCAATTCATGCCACTGAAGTAAAATAACACATAATTTTTAACTACTATAACAAGGACACCTAGTATTTCTTCCTTTTTTGTTTCTCAGAGGCATTCACAGTCATAGTTGCTAGCTAAATAGTTTTTCCTGTTTTAAATGCAATAAGTATAACAATGCCTTTTATTACCTTCTTTTACTGCCCATAAAATAGACTTCAAATAGTGACTTTTTAAAAAGATGTTTTAGCTCTAATGGTAAAAGATTACACATTTTATACAGAATTTTAAATGGATTGCCATGTGAGAACATCAACATCATCTCATAAAGAAAGAACTGTTTCTGAAATAGAGAACCTTTCATACACCTCTGTTTATGTTCAGACAGGAAGAAATACATTTCACTTCTAAAGTGGTGAGAAAGAGGATCAGGATAGGGGGAACCAAGTAGAGAAACCCTTTGTAGTGGAGAAAGTGAGGATATCATAATGGACTTCCAGGAGAGAATTGCTGAGCACTTGATCCCTTTGTTTGAGTTAACTGAGTTAGAGGCAGAAGGAGGCACTGTGAGGCCACTGGAGAGACTGTGCCTTTCTCTACTTTATTTGCATCATTTTAAAGTGCAGAGTCAATACGAAGAGTTTCACCTAAGATTAAAGTGGTCCATCTCTATTATTGGAGCTTTTGTTTGACGTTCCTGGAATTCACTTTCCCTCCTGATACAGCCTTAGATTCCATGAGTTACACATTCTATTTAATTTCTTTCGTCACTGGTAAGAATAAGGAGATTGAGTCAGCAATCGCTTCTATTTCAGTCTTCAAACTACTTCTGTTAAGCCAAAGGATGAATTTTTAAACTCTCAATTTTCCAGATTCTTGGAGCTAGTAACAGGCAGACCTAAGATTTTGCCCAGCTTTTTGTCTATTCTGGTCACTATATTCCGTTGAATAACTAAATGATAAGTAGAGAAAAGTCAGAAAACTCTGTGAGAGGGAGCATTATTTTAGGCTGACTATTTATTAGCAAGTTCAGTGTTTGGGGTATACCGTCAAGGAGTTCTGGAAGGCAAACATAGTAAACAACAAAGAACATCTACTGGTCCTCACTTTACATCCTGCTAGCAAGTTTCAGAGCCAAAAAGCAGAATGTCAATCCACTGGAAATACTGTGTCACATATAAGGACAAAAGTGGGAATTAGGATCTAAATGTTGATACTGAATTTACTACACCTTTTTTCTTAACGTATACCCAGACCAAGGTTGCTAGAATTAAAATGGATTATAACCACAGAAGAGTTAATATTGTCTTAAATTTCTGGAGAAAATTCTGAGCAAAATATGTGCAAAACAAAATTGAGATCATTCCTGAATAACCAAGTTAAGCCTTTTGAGATGCTGAAAGCAAAACTTTCTGTCTCTGTCTCTCTCTCACACACATGTACACGTGCTCTCTCACACACAGACTCTTCCAACCAATATCAATAATTCTAAAACACCAATTACGGGGAAGAAAGATATACATTGAAATATGTAAAATGAATTCAAAACATACCTGGAGTGTACAGAATTCTGATAATACTAAAATAAGAAATGCACAGAATTTAATCAAATTTCTACCCCTATTATTCCACCACGTGTAAATTTACAATTTATATGTAAATGATAATCAACAGGAAGAAAGTACCTAATGATTCAAAAATCCTACCCAAGGTTTCTAAACTACATCCAAATGGAAACAATTTTTTTTTCTCCAAGTAACATTAAATCCCAGGGATCAAACAAATACATTTAAAGAGAAAACACAACAGAAATAGAAAGATCAAAATGCCACTGCCTCACTTGTTAATTGATATCTTCTTAATCTGTCAGTTAAGGAAAGTCAGCCTTTTCTGCTTTGGATTTTCTCAGGAGGTAGAAATAAAACTAACTCTTGTCTAAAACTCTTTGAAATTCATATACATTTGCCTAAAACTCCCAGTGTCCTGAAGTTTGATAAGGAACACTTCCATGTTTGCTTATCACACAAAAATCTGAGACAGTGGTATTGGGAGTTGGAAGGCAGCTCTGTTCCCCTGAAAGAAGGACTCTGACTTAACCTCCCTCCACCAAGGCTTCTAGCATACTGCCAACAGCCTGTAAGTGAACTCTGGAAACTTCATTTTAGAGAAATAAATGACCCAGTCCTCTTCCTGGGTGGCACCTAGGCCAGCACCCTCTGCACTGACCTTGGCATCCTTGCTTGGATTATGTGACATTTAACCCTGTCTCTGAAAAGAAACATGTGCAGTGTAGAAAAGCAGAATGGCCACAGAAAGTGGCAAGGTTCTTGAATTTAGAAACAAGAAAATTCCTCTGAGCCAAAAGTCTATTGAGGAAGACTGCAGCAAACTGTCTTTTAGAACACTCTGCGGATAAAAAGCCATGAATAGCTGGGCAAATTAAAACAAAACTCATTCCATTTTAATCTGGAAAGAATGGCAACCATTAAAAAATAAAATACTAACAAATGCTGGCATGCCTGTGGTGAAAAAGGGACCCTCCTAAATTGTTGGTGGAAATGCAAACTAGTATAACCATTATGGAAATCAGTATGGAGATTTCTCAAACAACTAAAATGACCCAACTATCCTCCTTCTAGGTATCTTACACTAAGAGTTTAAGTCATTTATAATACAGAGATAGATGCATATCAATGTTTATAGCAGCACAATTCATAATAGCTCAATCCTGGATTTGGCAGTCTGTATACCCATCAACATATGATTGGATAAAGAAAATATGGTAGCTATGCATAATGGAATACTACTCAACTCTAATGAATGACAGACTTGAAATATTTGTGGGAAAATGGGCATACCTGGAAAATACAATGTTGAGTGAAATGAACCAGGCATACAAGCTTAAATACTGTATAGTATCTCCTATTTGTGTGAGGCAAAGTACAAATGAGAATAATTAAGTATGGATAGAAAAAGAGAAGAGGATGGATCTCTTGCAATAGAGAAATGGTCCAAGGAAACAAGGTGTAGGAGGAGCAGAGGAGGAAAGGGGAAATGAGAAGAATAAAGATAAGCCATGTACAGGAGCCTAGAAAACCCAACTGATGTGAACATCATATTACATAACATGAGCTAAAAAAAGTAACATCAACAAGAATGAAAAATGAGATGGGGAAGTGGAGGAAGAGGGAGAGAGATGCAGGGAAGGGAAAGGGCATAAAAAAAAAAAAAACAAGAAACACTATCATATGTACACAGAACCATTCCCCAAGACAATTGTAAACTACATGAACTGCAAACATGTACAGATAAAATTTAAAAAGAAAATTAAAAACATGGCTCTTGTTCTTCCCATGCTTAATAGTCTCTTCCATTATTATACCTTGTCTGCAGACCCTGAGATGCTCAAGTGGTATCAGCTATGCCCATTCGTCACCCAGTGATGATGAAGAGTGATCCCATCAGCCAGTGAGGACAGCAAAGAGTCTTTGTAAACTATTGTTTTTAATGGGGTCAATTTTTTCTACTCAAAGACATTTGCTAATGGCTGGAGATATTTATGACTGTCATAGCTGGGAGAGTATTACTAGTGCCTAGTGAGTAGAGGTTAGGGATTCTCCTAAACACCCTACAATGCACAAGGCAATCCCCTCATAACAAAGACTTATCCAGCCCTATCGATCAATAGCAATGGGGCTGAGAATCCCTGATGTAGACCTAGACCCAAGGTGGGCCATGCACTGAGACAGGCTTTCCTTTATCCCCCATGTCATGCTGTCTGCTTTGATTTCTGTGTCATGTGCCAGCCACAGTCTATTGTTCCTCCCTACTGAGTCTGGGTGGGTTTTGTTGTTGTTGTTGTTTGTTTGTTTGGGTTTTTTTGGTATGGGCGATAGAACTCGCAACCTCACGCCTGCCAGTGCTTAAACCATTGAGCTGAATCCCAGGCCCTACTGAGTCTGGAATCTTGCCCGAACCTTGTCTGGTCTGACTCTGGTCTAACTCCTTTGCTAAGTCCACTACCGAGCCACAGGCATCCACAAAGCCATTGCCAATCTAAATGTGAGTGTTCTTACTGAAAGAACCCTCATTACCAATCCCTACTTCCTAGATCACAACCCAGGAACAGACTGAGTGACTCTGGCCTGATTTACAATTCCTTTGAGTTTCTGCCTGACCTTCTCAAGGGTTATCCCTGTATCCTATCATATCACTTATACTGGGTGTCATTTTTCCCATCTCACCCCCAAAATATGTGTCACTGAGATTTGAGAATGATTTGGGGCTTAGCTGACTTCCACAAAATACTTTGAGAAATAATTTCTGATGCACCAATATTGACTCTATGCTGAGGGCAATGCTATGCAATGCAGACAGTTTAACTTACACTCTAGAACCATGCTCATTCCACCTGGGATACCTTTCTAGAATACTCAGAGTGATTTCTTACAAACCACAAAAAAGATTTTCTCCATTTCTTCAGGAGTTATTTCAATTTGTGTAACTATTCATCCTCTAGTCCTCCATGTAGAGGTAATTCCATAAGGGTTTTCTCAAGAGAAAGTCACACCCCCTGCCCATATGTCATGCTGCCTGCTGGCACACTACACACACACACACACACACACACACACACACACACACACACACCTCCCATGATAAAGTAATTTCCAAGAGAACTTGGGCCTCTTGGCCTTGTTCTAGATTGAACCAAAAGAGAAAATGAGATGAACATGGCAGAAATTAGCAGTTAGCTTCTCTAAGCTCATTGATATGATTCAGTCCACAAATGTCCACACAGTCAAAAATGAGTACAGGCTTTCAGCACACTAAGGTACACTTTGGGGGGCAGGGGTGATGTATGTTTAAAACAACCAGCAGTCATAGTATTTCAAACAAGGACTGGAATAGTTTGTTCCTACAAGAAGCATGACCACATTCGTATATAATCATGTTGTCAGTGGTAGGATATGGAATTTCAAACTTACTAGTTTCAGTCCCTGCTACTTAAAATGCTAGTTATATTTGACTCCAAAGAGCTCTGTATCGAGCACTCCCAGGAAATGAACAAAGACATGCCTTTGGCATAGGAAATGTTTATCCTTCCCTAATATAATGAAATTAACAATTTTCACAAGGAATCTGCATCACCAGAAGTCATTTCTGAAAAAAAAGTAATCAGAGATAAAGCATAAAATAGTTCAACTATTTCAAAGAACGTAGTGACAAGATTTAAAGCACTGCAAACATTTTAAAGGTTCTACAGATTTAAAGCAGTATCTTCATGTTTTTAAACATTTACCACAAATGTTCCTGTTTTAATTCTCTTAGAAATCATTGAAAGACAGCTTCCAGCAAAGAATCAATTGAACACATACATTGTCTAGCTTTTTCATGGTGGTGATACATTTTTCTTGAGCTACCCAAACCCTTCCACATCAATATCCTGGATTTATGTTGGCAATAAGGCAGCTTTCTGGGGTTTTAGCTGTTCCTCAGCTCTGTCCATGCAGAGCACATGTGCACCAAGTAGTTACAGATGCAACCGAGCAGCATGAATTACTCTCAGATATCACTGTAGAATACAAATGGACCATGGCACTGAATCAGCAAATCATGGATAAACTTTTAAATTGTAGTTGGCAATGAAAATATCACCAGAAGTATTGAAATGCACAATAAATCAGACTGGTGTGCTTTTGCTGTATCAAGGCAGAGGAAGACCCAGATTTACCAGCTTGTGTCAACTGTAAACACACTCAACTGTTCCAGTTCAACCAGTTCCAGACTCTGAGGACTGATGAACCCATGACACCCATTACTTACTCCAAGCTTCCAACTGAGCCACTTCCATAAAAATTGCCCTGCATGTTTAGGCTAATATTTTCACTGCACTATTAACTGAATGGGTCTAGGAATCCAAATTCTTTGTAAAAATAGGCAAGTGTTATTCTGAGTATGTTCATGTGATATACCATGAAAAAAAGTCAAAAGTAAAACTTATAAATGAGTTTAGAAAGGGATTTTATTCTATTTTAATTTTGTAGTTCATAGGGGTTCTAAAAATGCTATGTTTAATCAGGGTCACTTCCAGCAGCATTTTTGCAATAATTTTTGTCCCAATGAGTGGTTTTAATTACATGACAGTCCTTGAATTGTCACTTCTTGCATCAGCAGCTTATTCCTACCTTAGTAGGAAAATAATCATCACTTGACTTTTATCACCAAGCTTTCTTTCCACTATCCTGGGAATATTGTGACTGGCTCTAACAAGTGGATTTCAGAGCAACTATAAGTTTATGGACACAGGAGTTCTTGTGCCATTGGAGGTGGCCTGTAGGTCATAACCACTGTGCCTGATTAACCTAAAAATTTTCTGTAGCTTATTATGAGTGGAGTCTTCTTTACCATGTCAACCAAACCCAGGTCTTTATCCTTTTCAAGGGCAAATATTTTAATCACTGCGCTGCTGTTTCTGGCCATGCGGGAGACCAGGCACCATTCTTGTGCTTTGAGGTTCTTCCCTGCATCCCCTATTGCTCTTCCCTTGACCACACATGTAAGCACATCCTTTAATGTCAGCTTTACGGTAACAATAATGACACTTTGGTTTGTATTTTCTTTAATCTTTTGTCTTATTTCTCAGCTCTGTTTGAATTGGGATAGGAAACAACTTTCCTTAGAACTGTCCAACATTTAGTGCATTGGTGGAGAACAAGAAGAAGCGTAAAACCTGACTGGAATGGGAGCAGATTAACATGTTAAAAGATCTTGAGAGGTTTTCGGCTTGAGAAGTTTTTGGGTATGGAAAAGATGTTTTGACCTCAGTAGATTGTGAAGACTTTTTCTTGGCTCATGAGTTTGCTTTTTAATAATTTCTTACTTTTAAAAAAATTTTATGACTTGGAAAAAGAGCCTTAAACTTTAGATCAGATAATAGTTCAACCCCAGCGGATGATGATAACTCATGCTACAGTTGCTTTACTTCAGTTGTTTTTTATATGGTGGCATTTTGTTTGCTTGGTTTATGGACTGTGACTGCTTGAAGCAAAGTTTCATGACCCACAGCGAAGACATCAGTTTCAGGAAAAATATGGAGCAATTTGGCTTCAATATGGTGACTGAGGGATGCTGAAAAATTGGGGCTCAGCCAAGGCACACACTTGAGAATGACCTCAGCAGGCAGCAATCCCCAGACCTTGAAACCCTAACCTTTAGGAGGCACATGCAAACTCATGGTGAAGTCTTGTTCTTCAACAGTACCATCTGGTTTTAGCACACATGTGCAGGTGTTTGGGTATTTCAGCATATGCTGCTGGACCTCAAGGCCACACAGTTGTTATGTGATGGAGCTGGGATCTAAACAGACTGGTTGTTCTGCAGAATCCAAGCTTGTAACCACCTGTATTAGTTAGTCTTCATTTGCTGCTGTCACAAGTTACCACATCTTCATAACAGCATGAATTTTCTCTCTTACAGTTCCTGAAGCCAGAAGTCTGACATGAGACTGATTGGGCTAAAATCAAGGTGCAAGCAGGTCTACACTGCTTCTGTTGCCTATAGGGGGAAATCCATTGAATGGCCTTGTCCAGTTTCTGACAGAGCCCTGTATTCCTTGGCTTATGGCCCTTCCATCCATCCTCAGAGAAGTAGCAGAACGTCCTCAAGTCTCTCTGACCCTGACCCTGTTGTCTACTTCACACAAAGTGCCCTTGAAATTATACTGACCCCCACCTAGAAAACACAGAATAACCTCGTCTCAAAATCTTTAACTGTTACCAAAATCCAAAAACTTCTTTTTTCCTTATAAAATAACACATCAGGGGTTCTAAGGGATTAGGACCTGGACATCCTTAGGGGAGGATAACATTATTCTGTCTACTACACTAGCAACATCCAGCATCTCTTCGAGGTGAATACTGCATTTTGAGACATTCTAAGCCCATATTCTGGGAATATACTTTTATTCTGGGATAATTGCTTTCAAAGTTAAGGTTTGGTTTCTTTTCTAAATGTGGTGGGTGTGGCCCACTAATAAAAATATTATTTTTAAAAAAGCTTTTTACCAATTATGCTCATAAGAAACACAACATTAAACAGTGTATTTTCTGCAGCCTTACACTAGGAAAAGCACACTCGGGCTGTCTGTGCTGCAAGAAACCCTGATTCTGTCATATCTGTGGAAGCCCCTGTTCCTAGAAATTAGGGGAACTCAGGGCCATCAGATTTTTAATTCATAGTAGCAATAAAATTTGATTACATACTTTAATTATTTTGAGCTTTGTCATGTTTAGGTTTAAATCTGTAAAAGGATAAGTGTTTACATTTAAACTTTTCTAAATGTATTTCATGATGGGAGGGATTATACTCAAATTCAGAGTTATCTCCCCATTATTGGCATTTTACTATTTTTATTTGATTTTATTGCAGAACCTCTGAGTTCTATTGGATAGTTGTAGCAGGATGGAACTTGGAAAAAGAAACAGAATAAGGAAAAAAATATTTTTTGGCTTTGGGACTAGTATAATTAATGCATTGTTTTCATCCACTTCAAGGCAGCTTGGGGCCAAAAACAAATCCCTCTGAAAAAGGAGACCTGCCCAAACGAGCTCTGCTGAGTAAATTGGTGTAGGTCCAGCAGCCTCAGTGTCTGCGGCCTTGGACCCTAAGCAGGCTGGTAAAAAGTTATTGAATGGATTCAATGCTCCAGGACAGGGGCTTTCTCTGTCTTCCCTCCAGTGGGGTCCCCAGCATTGTGGCAGCCAAGAAATAAACTGCATTCTCTAACATCAGATTTTTTAGTTAAAAAGGTGATAGTTTGCACCTCCTCTGACCTATTCTCTTGTTTTTCTTTCAATTAGTTTTTTCACTCAAAACTGGATGAAAAACTGGGATGTTAGTTATTCAGTTCTCATGAAGTTCCCAATAATCATTTTCCTCTAAATTGTTATCTTGGACTTCCCACAAACCTCTCTTTCCAGGCAATCACTGATGTCACCAGCCTGCAATTTAGGCATTTGATTTTGGAACCTTGTGCTTAGAGCAGAAAATCTTAATCCTTTTTGTAACATAAACACCTTCAACAATCTGGGAAACCAATGGGCCCCTGTCAGCATAATGCATTTAAAAACATAACAAAGGATACACAGGGTTTAAAAAGTAAACTTATCACATTGACACACAGTTCTCCAAAAATTTGAAAAATACATTTTACATATAATGATGTATATAAATCTTTATTAATAAAATAAATAGTAATAAGATCTGTAACAGGCCCTGTAAATACAATTTTTTTTATTTAAGAGAAAAAAAGACACATATAAGAAAGACGAAAAGCAAAAGAGACAAACAAGTAGAGCAAATGCACAACAGTAACATTATAGGTTTACAAAACAGGACGACAGAAACTTGACAATGGTTGCAATATTGCATATAGTTACCTTCAAAATGTTTGTTTACATTAACAGATATAGACATGCAAAACTGATCTAATCATATGAGTATTAACTGTTCTTTCTCAATAACTAATACATTCAGCAGTATGTTCATTTTAGTTATCTTACATATACATTTATACAGATTTGTATATTTTTCCTTTTCCCTTTGCTCTTTCCCCCTTTTCCATTCCCAATTACTTTTGCTCTTTGAGTAGTTTTTTATCCTTATGTAGTATTTATTGTAGATTTTGGTTCATATATACTTTTTCAGTTTCTTACACTAGGGAGACAATACGGTGTTTACACATGTGGGTTTGATTTATCTCACTTATGAGTATGGTGTCAGGTTGTGTCCATTTACTTATAAAAGTCTCAGTGCAATCTTTCTTGATAGCTGAGTAGTACTCCATTGTATAAAAATGCCACATCTTTTTTATCCAGTCTTTGATTGATGGGCACTTGGGTTGCTTCCAAGATCTGGCTATTACAAATTGGGTTGCTATAAACATGGGTGCACAAATATCACTGTGGTATGATGTTTTCAATTCTTCTTGGAAAATGCCCAACAGTGGGATAGCTGGGTTGAATGGGATCTCTAATCCTAGCTTCTTGAAGAATCTGCACACTGATTTCCACAATGGTTGCACCAGTCTACACTCCCACCAACAGTGGAGAAGAGTTCTTTTTCCACAGCCCCTCCAGCATTTGTAGTTGGTTGATTTTTCAATCTTGGCCATTCTTTCTGGAGTGAGATGGAATCTCAGTGTTGCTTTAATTGCAATTCTCGAATGACTATTGATGTTGAACATTTTTTCATATATTTATTTGCCATTTGTATTTCTTTCTCTGAGAAGTATGTATTCATCTCAGATACCCATTTTTGGATTGGGTCCTTGAATTTTAGGGGCCTGATTTCTTTTAATTCTTTATATGTTTTAGATAGAAGTCCTTTGTCTGATGGACAATTGGCTAAGATATTTTCCCAGTTCATGGGTTTTCTTTTAACTCGGTTGGAGATTTTGTCTGACATGCAAAAACTTTTTAGGAAGATGAGATCCCAGGTGTTGATTCTGGGAAGTGCTTCCTGTGCAATTTGATTTTTGTTCATGAACTCTCTGCCTACTCCTATGTCATCAAGATTTTTACCTACTTTGTCTTCTAGTAAGTTTAGTGTCTCTGTTTTAATATTCAGATCTTTGATTCATTTTGACTTTATTTTAATGCATGGTGATAGACATGGATCTAGTTTTAGTTTACGGCATGTCAAAAGCCAGTTTTTCCAGCACCATTTGTTAAAGAGGCTATCTTTCTTCCAATATACATGTTTGGCTCCTTGGTCAAAGATGAGGAGGCTGACTGTGTTTGTAGTTGTGGCTGTATCTTCTAATCTATTCCACTGACCTTCAGGTCTGTTTTGATTCCAGTACCATACTGATTTTATCACAGTGGCTTTGTAGCATAGTTTCAAATTGGGGATTGTAATGCCTCCTGACTTACCTTTGTGGCACAGAATCACCTTTGCTATTCTAGGTCTTTTCTGGTTCCAGATGAATTTCAGGAATGCTTTCTCTAGCTCTGTGAGGTAGGCAAGTGATGTTTTGATTGGGATTGCATTAAATCTGTATAATACTTTTGGGAGAATGGCCATTTTCACGGTTTGTTCTTCGTATCCATGAACAGGGAATATCTTTCCATTTTCTGAAATCTTCTTCGATTTCCTTCTTTAGAGTAATGCAATTTTCACTGCATAAATATTTTACTTCCTTTGTTAGATTGATTCCTAAGTATTTCAGTTTTTTGGATGTTATAGGGAAGGGTGTGGTTTCCTTTATTTCTCTCTCAGTGACTTTGTTGTTTGTGTACAGGAATGCTATTAATTTTTGAGTGCTGACCTTGTATTCAGCAAAGTTACTGAATTTGGTTATTACTTCTAGAAGTATTTTAATAGATTTTGGGGGGTCTTCTATGTAGAGTATCATATCATCTGTAAAGAGTGATAATTTTACTTCTTCCTTTCCTATCCTTATTCCCTTTATTTCTTTCTCTTGTCTAATTGATCTGGCTAATATTTCCAGAACTATATTGAATAGGAGCGGTGATAATGGACATCCTTGTCTTGTTCCTGATTTAGGTTGAAAGTTTTCAGTTTTTCTCCATTTAGCAAGACGTTGGCTGTTGGTATATGATATATGGCTTTTATCAGGTTGAGGTAGAGACCATCTATTCCAATTTTCTGTAGGGTTTTTATCATGAATGGGTGTTGAATTTTGTCAAAAGCTTTTTCTGCATCCATTGAGATGATAATGTGGTTCTTGTCCTTGGCCCTGTTGATATGGTGCATTGCATTTATTGATTTGCATATGTTGAACCATCCCTGCATTCCTGGGATGAATCCCACTTGATCACGGTGTATAATCTTTCTGATAACTTGCTGTATTCTATTTGCCAATATCTTATTGAGGATTTTTGCATCTATGTTCATTAAGAATATTGGCCTGTAATTTTCTTTTTTGTTTGGGTCTTTCTCTGGTTTTGGTATTAGGGTAATACTTGTTTCTAGGAATGAGTTAGGGAGACTTACTTCCCTTTCAATTTCATTGTAGAGTTTGAGGAGTGTTGGCATTAAGTCTTTCCTAAATTTCTTGTAGAATTCAGTGGTGAATCCATCAGCGCCTGGGCTTTTCTTTGTTGGTAGGGCTCTAATTACATTTTCAATTTCATTAGCTGAGATTGGGTTATTCAACAGTTTTACATCTTCTTGATTCAGCTTTGGTAATTCATCGGTTTCTAGGAATCTGTCCATTTCTTCTGTGGTATCAAATCTATGTGAGTAAAAGTTTTCGAAGTAGGTGTTGATGATCTTCTGTATTTCTATAGGGTCAGTAGTGATTTCACCCTTTTCATTTCTTATTGCATGAATCTGAGTTTTTTCTTTCCTCTTTTTGATAAAGGCTAGGGGGTTATCAATTTTATTTGCTCTTTCAAAGAACCAACTCTTCGATTCATTAATTCTTTGTGTTGTTTTCTTAGTTTCAATTGCATTAATTTCTGCTCTGATCTTGATAATTTCATCCCTTCTTTGGGTTTTGGACTTGACTTGCTCTCCTTTTTCTAGAAGTTTCAATGCAGCATTAGGTTGTTTATGTGTGCTCTTTCCATTTTTCTGATGTGGGAGTTCAGTGCTATAAATTTCCCTCTGAGGACTGCTTTCATTGTGTCCCACAGGTTCCTGTAATTTGTATTTGCATTTTCATTCAATTGTAGAAATTGTTTAATTTCTTCTTTAATTTCTCCTGTGACCCATTGGTTATTTAGGAGAGTATTATTTAATTTCCATGTGTTTATGCAGTTACTATAGGTTTTTTTGTCATTCATTTCTAATTTTATTGTGCTATGGTCAGATAATATGCATGGAATTATTTCAGTTCCTTTGCATTTACTTAAGCATGTTTTGTGGACCAGTATATGATCTATTTTGGAGAATGACCCATGTGCAGTTGAGAAGAATGTGTATTCTGATGTTGATGTTTGGAATACTTGGTATACATCTACTAGGTCCATTTGTTCATAAGTTTCATTCAATTCTTTTATTTCTTTGCTGATTTTTTGTTTGATTTATCTGTCTCTCTGTGACAGTGGGGTATTAAGGTCCCCTATTATAATTGTATTATTGTTTATTTGGTTTTTCATGTCTATTAAGAATTGGCCTACATAGTTGGGTGCTTCTATATTTGGTGCATATATATTTATGATTGTAATCTCTTCCTCTTGAAGTTTTCCCCTAACAAGTATGTAGTGACCTTCTTTATCTCTTTTGATCATTTTCAATTTGAAGTTCACATTGTCTGCAAATACAATAGCTACCCCTGCTTTTTTCTAGGTTCCTGTTGCATGGAGTATTGTTTTCCAGCCTTTGATTTTTAGTCTGTGAATTTCCTTTTGAGTGAAATGTGTTTCTTGTACACAGCATATTGTTGGATTTTGTTTCTTAACCCACTCTGCTAGTCTGTTTCTGGGGGCAGTTGGGCCTCACAGCAGGCAAGACCAATGCGTTGATAATGCGGAGACCAGGCTGATGGCACAGATCTAATTTATTGAGGAAGTGCAGAGGTTTATATAGCGTGGGGGGCTGGGTGTAGAGGAAGGCGGGGAAAGAGGCAGGGAGAAGGTGGGGAGTGCCCTGGGGGAGGGTCTGGTATGCGGCGGGCATCTCCAAATGGGGAGGGCTGGCCACCTCGACCTGGGGGAGTGGCCATGACTCCTCGTACCCGAGGGAGGGGCTCAGGCTCCTCACACCCGTGTGTCCGCCCTCAGCACAGCCCAGAGCGCCTCTTGAACCCCAGGGGCCACATGTTTCTTTTTATTGGTGAGTTGAGACCATGTACATTGATTGAGATAACTGATATGTACTGACCCATCCCTGTCATGATATCATTCTGTTGTTGGTTTTCTACATTTTCTGTTTAATTATTTGCCCTGCTTAGTGGTTTCTTTTTGTTGTTGTTCTTAAGATTGTAGCTATCTTTGTCTCTTTCTAGAGTGTCTTTCAATCCTCTTTGTAATGTTGGTTTGGTGGCCATAAATTTCTTCAGTTGTTCTTTGTCATGGAAGAATCTTATTTCTCCATCAATTTTTAAGGATAGTTTTGCAGGGTACATCAATCTGGGTTGAAAGTTGTTTTCTTTCAGGATTTGAAATACTTCAGTCCAAGCTCTTCTTGACTTAAAGGTTTGTGTTGAGAAGTCTGCTGTGATTCTAATAGGCTTTCCTTCATAAGTGATCTGTTTTTTTTTCTCTGACATCTTTTAGTATTTTGTTCTTGTGCTGTATTTCTGATACCCTAATTATTATATGTCTGGGTGAAGGTCTATGTTGTTTATGGTTAATTGGGGTTCTGTATGCCTCGCTTACCTATATATCAGATTCTCTTCCTATGTTTGGAAAATTTTCTGCTATTATTTCTGCAAATAGTCTTCGCAGGTTGTTAGTATTGACCCCTGCTTTTTCATTGATGCCTATTAATCTTATGTTATCCCTCTTGGCGTCATCTTGCAGTTGTTGAATTGTTGTTTATTGGTTCCTTATTATTTTTAAGAGATCTTTCCTTTTGTGGTCATAAGCTTCCATGTTGTCTTCAAGTTCTGAGATTCTAACTTCAGCGTCATTCAATCGGGTTTTCAAACTTCCCATGGAATTTTTCATTTCCTGAATTTCCCTTTGAATCTGTTTCATGCATTCTATTTGTGTCCTATATTGTTCATTCAAAGTTTCCATCACTTTCTTATGTGTTCTACTGAATTGCAAACTAAAATGCATTTCTTGCTATAGATTATGGTCAAAACACTTAAGAAAGTATTAATTAAAATTATTGTATTGAATTTGTACATTGAGAAATAACTGTGGCTCCATATAGGACATAGAGTTGGTCACAGAGTATGGGCAATATATTGTTATCTCTTGACTCTGATTTCAGTCCAGTGTTCTGTTATATAGAAAAGACTTTATGGTTTTGAATTTTAAATTCTTTTTTGTTTTTTGGCTTTGTTTTTAAGTTAATCAATTATGGAGACACAATTCTTTGGTTAAATCATGCAACAGTCTTTTATAATTCCAAGAATTTTTGCTTTGCTGTTTTATTTTAAAATAAGTTAGCAGGTCTTTACTGTGTGCTTCATGAGCCCGTAAGGAATGGATCTATAAAATGGGTTGATAATTCTTTTATCAGAAGACTGTTGAAGTAATTCAATGATACAATGTGAAAACAGTCAGCATAATATTTGGGCTCCTGGAAATGCTGCAGCAATACTCAGAGTTAAACTTACATGCATATCCTTAAGACAACCTTCATGGTCACTTAATAGAATAGCCGATGGCATAGGAATATAAAATTATTTTGAATAGTAAGATACCTTTTGTTTAACAAATGTGATATAACAAACTACTAGGAAAAAATACAGTCCTGCTAATACTGCACTTAGTGTAGTTAAGACTATTAGGTGATATTATACACAGTTATAATTTATATTTATGTTGTACTTAATTATATTACACATAGGTTTCATATTTTGACTATTAGGGAAAAGTACATTTGATATATATGATATTAGGTTTGACTTTAGGTATAAGAAAAAATTTTCAGATATAATGGTCATTAAGCAGCATACTAAAGAATTCCATAGCATCTTCTTCCTTAGTTTCTTTTTCCTAAGAAGTACTGCTTAAAGTTGGCCCAGTCTCTGTTAATTAAGGACTGGGGCACAAACTACCATCATATCCCATATAGCAATGTTTCATTCAACCATGGACCACACATATGATGGTATATACCATATACCTGAAAAGGGCATAGTAGTCTCAACTAGCCAGGTTTGTGTGAGGACTCAGTGATATTTACACAATAATGAAATTTCCTAATAGCACATTTCTTAGCATGTCCCCTGGTCATTAAATGATCCACAACTTTACATAACTATCATATTGTCTCTACAGTCTGTATTTTGTAATTCGAATATTTTTAAATTAAGCATTTTCAGCATATTATCTAAAAAGAGAAATTTATAAATTAATTGCATCTAAATTAGAAAACTAAACATTTCTACATCAGATTCAATAACATCTTTGCCCATCCATCTCCACTACTGTTTTAAGATGAAATAACAGTTTTTAATTACCTAAGGAAATGAATTGCTTTCTCATTTGCAGATTGCTGTATCTGGTGATTTAAAAACACACATTGTAGTCTGCTTTTGTGTTTAGTGTTACTGTGGATAACACATTTCACAAGCGTGATTAAACGCTTCCTTTTATGATTCTACTACAGATTATTTCATTAATAAACATATAAAAAACCACTCTGTTTGCTCTGAAGACAGATGAATGTGCATTATAGCTTTGAATGTGCCAACATGCCACACATAGGTATAGGATACACCACAGAGAAACAAAGAGCAAGTAGGTTCCACCATCCAGCAACACCATCTGGGACATAGTATTAAGAACAAACCAGAAATCAAGGTAAGATTTTAATTCTTACATTCAGCTTCAGTTTCCAAATGGCAGATAGCATCCATAAACTCAGGAAGTTGGGTTTTAGCCATAGCAGGTCTACAGTCTGCAGTTATCAGCGTCTAAGAATCATTTACTTATGTTCAGATCATATTCTCTTGCATATCACCTGCCATCTCAGAACAAAGAAGAAGAGCCCCAAGAAGAGTTTCCCAGTAGCTGGAAAGCTCATCCTCTCCCTGAACTCAAAAGATGAGCTCTTGTACCACTCCCTGACAAACAGCAGGCTATGGAAACAGAGCAGTGTTTTTCCAGAGATAAACAAGCTTAATGGATATTCCATGATAGAAAGTTGCCAGCTCTAGATTTTGCCAGTTCCCATCCAAAAGAACTAAGAGAAAGGTTGTGTGGCTTTCACTCACTTCACCCCAAAGGCATTAAATTACCCAACTTAGGGAATAAACGTATCTCTTCCTTATTTTTCTGGCTGCCTAAGTTCTTAATGGGAATGTATAAGCTAGAGGCCACCAAGCTAGAGGTCTCATGCGGCTGAGGCCTGTTGGCTCATAAACTAAGATTTAGCCAGTAGCAACAAGTATTGTTAACTTCAAGGGGCTCACCATTTGTATCACTTTAAAATACCAGTATAGCCAAGAAATGTGAAGAGTCCATCAAAAAAAACAAAACAAAACAAAACAAAAAAACAATGATGACGCATGTAAATCCATTATTGCCAAAGAATAATCATCCAACAAGTTGTAACTAATTTATTCCATCAGAATGAGTTATACTATCAAAATATCATACTTAGGCCAGTAAGAAGTTTAATGGGAGGCCCTAAGGTGATTTTGCCTAATGTGAAAAAAAACAAGTTTAATTGCCCAAATAAATCAGTTCTCTGACAAGAAAAGTAAGATTCCAAGTGCCTCCAAACCACAACCATGAAAGTAAACAAGAAAAAGAAACACCGAAATTAGGCTAAGTCTGCCATAAGAATTACTCCTTGCCTGTAATCCCCAGACTACATAAGCTGTGTAGTGTTAAATTAAACTTGATCTGAAGATCTGAAGTTGAAAAAAACTTATTGTGTAGTCATTTTAGTAGAGGTGAATAAATGTTCATTAAGTATTTGCTGAATAAATGGCTCTGTGGTAGTAAGAATTGGTCCCAGTTGTGTGAGCCAAGCATTCATTCTGCAGACTAGCTAAACTTTAAGCAGGTATACATTTTTCAACTCTTTCTAAAGAGGCATCAAGAAATAAAATGCACATTTTAACATGCAGTCCACACTTAACCCCGGAGGTTTTGCTTTTCTTTGTTTTTTAACCTTTTTATAATTTAACCAAGAGATCATACTATTTGCAAGCTTTTCATTTGCATAGGTCAGAGGAGTGAGCAGAAGAATCTTAGTATTTATAGATACAGCATCTAATGCACTCGGGATTGAATGTGCTTATTTTTTAAAGATCCTGCTGCTCTAAACAATGGGAATTGTGGGACAGAAGCTGGTGGCATGCTCCATGTTACAGTGAAGACAGTCTCAGTGTGACAGATAGTGGTGCTGCCTATTATTTTGTTCAACAGTTATTGAACACTAACTGTACTTATCTGTGGCAGCTGATTTTATGACACGTTGACTGGATTACAGGGTGCCCAGGAAGTCAGTTAAATATTATTTCTTCACATGTCTGTGTTTCTGGGTGATATTAGCATTTTAATTGGTAGAATAGATGGAGTAAAGCTAATTGCCCTCCTCACTGTGAATGAGTGCATTCTGATTACCTGATGGCCTGAATAGAACTAAAAGACAGAAGGGAGAATTTGCTATCTGTGTTTAACTGCCTGAGCTGGAAATTGGTCTTTACTTGCTTTGAACTGGAACGTAGATTATTGGCCATCTCATTCTTAGATCATCAAGGCCTTAAAATTTGGACTAAAACCACACAACTGCTTTTTCTGAGATTCTAGCTTCTAGACAGCAGACTATGGAATTTATTATCCTTCATGATCACACATCATTAAAAATGACTGTAATGGTAAAGTGACAAACCATTTTCCAAAGGAATAAAATCATAGACTCCATTAATAATTGTTATATGGAGTTAGTATATATAACCATTCACTCTGCATTGGGTGACCATATCTATTAGCCATACATAATAACAACCATATCTATTAGCCATAGCCATAAGAATGCTGAGTTCTTAACTGAAGCTCAAAACAATTGATGTAGAGGAGGTTATAGGACATAGAAATCAGGAGACAAACAAATTTCAAAATTGAGCATCATGAATATCAATGTTGAAGTTACTGAGTCCTAGTTATAGGATTTTGCCTAAGAGTGTGACAGACCAGTAATATTTATGGGTCTAACAATTTGTTGATATTCAATAAAATTTTAGTGAGAAGATTACTGATTGATTGACCATGTATTAGAAGAATTGATATAATTTTGATGGAAATTCTAAAGGCCAGATTGTACTCTTTGAGATAAAGATAAGTCTAATATAATTCAAGGTGCATGTAAGTAGACATTAGGCTACTATTTACAGGCGATATACTCTTGCATCTGAAATTCTTCAGTTCAGTTAATGGTGGAGGGCTCTCCAAAGATACTTTCTCTGAGGAGAAACTATCCCTGAATTGCTGCAGTATTGGAGCATTCAGTATGTTGACAACTCCATCTTGTAAAAGTGAACTAAACTCCTCTCCCCACCACTCTACCAGCATCCTCTATTATTCTAGTTCCTTGCATCATGCTTCAACTACTTTCATCCAGTTTCTAGTGCTAGCACCACTCTACATACAGACCAACACTAAGATCCATTCGTCCTTTCCTTAGAGTCGCTTTGGACAAAATAAATAGATTTTAGATTATATTCCTCCCATTTCAAACAAGATAAAACAATGTTGATTGTAAAAAACCCAGATAACAGGATTTGGAACACAACATGAATAATTTCCTGGCCAAAGACTCTTCCAATTTACTTTTTAATCTGATAGCAATAGAAGATAAAAGCCTTAAGAGAAAAAAATCTAATAGAATCTTGAAAGATCCTATATAAAAGAAAAAAAGACTTGGTGTTTTTAAAATCAAAGGTGGTGATTTTCAAAATATGTCCTAGAAGTCATAAGTAATATAAAAAATAAGACTCTGATGTCCCAGATTCCTGGGTATTCTGGGTGGGAGATAAGGTAAAAGAATTCAAAAAAGGCGGGGATGGGGTACTAAATAGAATAGCATCTATACTGAGAAGGGGTCTAGGAGAGACAAGATGTTCTAATAATATACAGTATATTTATACTTTTTATGTTCATTTCTTTTGGTTAAAAATGACTGCAAGAATAAAGTGATACACCATTTTCCAAAGAAATAAAATCAGATGCCATTAATAGTCATACTATGGACAGCTAGACTATATAACGATTCACAGTGCATTAAACAGCCATATCTACTAGCCACAGTATTTGAATCCTAACTGCACAACATTTAGATCTCTGTCCCATAGTGTACAAGTGGTAAGAAAATACGTAATCTATTTTTAAGTAAAAGTTCTGAATATGCCCATGTCATGAAAATAATGATCCACTGTTTTATATGGATTACATACCACTGATCTATAGTGAAGTACAGATTTTATTTAAGATGCAAAATGAAAAAGAAAGTAGTCAGGAATCTTCAGGAAGAACAAAGACAAATCTTTTATGGAATTCAAGTGTTAAACAGAACTGTGGTTATAAATTTGTTCCTCATATGAGGTAATGTTTTCCTAGGGATATTTAGCAATATTTAGCCATCAATCATGTAAAAAGCACCTGTGTTCCTGCTAATCTAGTGTTGTTCATAATCACATTGGCAGAGAGCTAACCAAAGCATGTGATATGATAGAAGAGAAAAATTAGGAAACTCAGTTTTATATCACATTGTTTAGCAAGACTTAAAATGGACTCAGATTCTAATTGCCTATACTTTTTGTTGTCATTTTGTTTTGGTTTTTGTTTTTTGCTGTGGTAAGCCTCTTCATTTTTATTTAAATTTATTGTCACAATTTAGGTGTACATAATGACCGCATTCATTATAGGGAATTTCTATCTGTACATGATACATCTTGATTCCTCTTTTTTTTTTCCCATTCCCAATCCCTCCTTTCAAATCCCATTCCCCTGCCCCTTCACAAAGCTGAGATTTCATTTTATCCTTATTTTCTCATTTTTTTCTTTCCCTTCCTTGCTTTTCCCCTCCTCCTCCTTGTATCCCTTTTCCTTTTGAACAGTTTCTTCCTATTTCACAATATCTATTGGAAGATAGAATGGGTAGAACTCTGAAAGACATAGGTGTAAGCAAAGCCTTTATGAGAAAAACACCAAATCACACAGGAACCAACAACTGGGATCTCATCTTATTAAAAAGCTTTTGCACAGCAAAAAAGATCACCAACAGAATGAAGAAACAACCCACAGAGTGGGAAAAATTTGTGAAGCTGTTCTTCAGACAAAGGACAAATATCTAGAACATACAAAGAACTGAAAAACAAGAAATTAGACCCTCCAGATTCAAAGACCCAATCCAAAGATGGGCATCTGAGATGAACAGACATTTCTCAGAAGAATACAACTAGCAAATACATATATGAAAAAAATGTTCAACATCACTGCTCATTCAAGAAATGCAAATTAAACAACACTGAGATTGAGCTGCCATTGGGGATGCTTCCCACAGGTAAGCAGTGCGGGTTGGGAGAAGCAGCAACTAGCCCCAGGAGAAGCAGAAGTCAGCCCTGCCACAACACACACACCAGCTGCCACTGGAACACTTCTAGCCAGTAAGCAGTGTGGATTGGTTAGAAGCAGCAGCCAGCCCCAGGAGAAGAAGGAACCAGCCCTGTGCCTGCGTGCACACCAACCACCATCAGGGTCACTTCCCACTGGTAACTAGCACAGGCCAGGAAAAGCAGCAGCCAGGCCCGTCCTCACACATACCAGCTGTCATCAGGGAGCTTTCTGCAGGTATCCAGCTCTGACTGGGAAAAACAGCAGCCAGCCCCATACCAGCACACCCATTGGCCACTATAAGGTACCCATAGCCAGCACTGGCTGGGAGAACCAACCAGTCATATATCAGAAGAATCATAGCCAATATGAGGAGTACCTGTGATCCCACAACCCACTTGTCTGGAAAAAAAAACAGGAAAATACCAAGGTGAAGAAACAAAAGGCAGTCTTTATCCTTCAGCTCATGCAGAGCAAGTCCAGGAGATGTAAATATGAAAGAGATTGGAAATTGAACACCTAAAGTTTCTGAAGTGATGGCAACTGAAGTAAAGAAACAACTTCATGAGGCTATGAAAGAAATTAGATCAGAAATACTATTGCAGGTAAAAGAAGAAATGAAAAATATAATAAAAGAATTAATGAGTGTAACTAAAGAAGATATAGATAAAAAATAGAGAAATATAGGAAAATGAGAGAAACCTAGAATGAGCAATGTAAGAAATTTTAGAATGCATGAAACAGATTCAAAGAGATATCCAGGAAATTAAGAACACCAATGAAAGCTGGCAAAATCACTTGAAAGAAACTGAAGATAAACTTTCAGTCTTTGAAGACAGGTTTGCAGCTAGTGACCTGAAAAGGAATGCTCTCTTAAAAATAACAAGGAACCAGTAAATAACAATTTAATGTCTGCAAGATGAAGTAAAGAAAAATTATTTAAGAGTGATAGGTATAAGCAAAAAAGCAGAGGTCAACACAAATGAAATAAAAACACTTTACAGAAGTAATAGCAGAAAGCTTTCCAAGCATGGAAAAAGGACCTGACATAGAGATAAGTGAGGCACACAGAACTCCAGATAACCATAACCAAAATAAATCTACACCCAGACATATAATAATCAAGATCCCAGAAATTCAGAACAAGAACAGACTATTAAAAGCTGTTGGAGTAAAGAAACAGATCACCTATTAAGGAAAACCCATCAGAATCGCAAAAGTCTTCTCAACACAAACCACCAAGTCAAGAAGAGTTTGGAGTGAAGTACTTCAAATACTGAAAGAAGACAACTTGCAGCCCAGATTGTTGTACCCGGCAAAACTATCTTTCAAAATTAATGGGAAACGAGATACTTCCACGACAAAGAAAAACTGAAGGAAATCATGACCACAAAACGAATTCTACAAAGAATACTAAAGGACATTCTAGAGAGATAAAAATGACCATAGTTTCAGGAACAGCAGCACAGGGGGATCACCAAGTGGGGCAAGCAATTGAATGGAGGGTAAAAGTAGGGAACCAGTATCAGGAAAATAGCAAGGCAGAGGTGAGCTAGTGCATGTTGGCCTTAACCATTAATGCAGATGGCCTCCATTCACTAATAAAAAGAAATACAGATAGAGTGGATCAGGAGAAGGATCTATCAATATGCTTTATACAAAATAAAAAAAAAAAAAACACATTTAACACAAAAGGAAATTCATAGACTGAAAGTCAAAGGAGAGAAAACAATGATCCATGTGACAGGGAACCAGAGAAAAGCAGGGGTAACTTGCCCATCAACCACAGAATGGATAAGAAAGATAAGGCATTTTTATAATGAAAAGCTACCCAGCTATGAAGAAAGATAACCTCAAGGCTTTTGTAGGTAAATGGCTGCAATTTGAGATCATGCTCATGTGTAAAATGGTTCAGAATCACGTGGGTGAACATCATGATGTCTCCCTAATATAAAAAACTAAAGGAGTTAGTGGGATACAAAATGCACAATAAATATTGTGAAACTGAAAGGGGAGGAACCCTCTAAAAAGGTAAGGTGGTAGTCATTGTTAATTTCCTATTATCTTGTTTTGAATCTCTGTGTTGTTTTCATTGCTCTGTTTTGTTTGCTCTTATTCTGTTTTGTTTTGTTTGATTTTATTGTATCTGATGATGGTATGGGCAGCTATTTCAAAGATAACACAATATATTATGATGGTCACTGTTAAGTTCCTATTATCTTGTTTTCATTGTTTTGTTTTTTAAAAATATTTTTTATTATAGAGAATAAAACAGAATAAAACCAATCAAAACAAACCAGTGTAAGAGATACAGAACTTCAAAACATTATGAAATCAACAATAGTTACCATAAAGCCTTTTGATGTCTTCAAAATAGCTGCAGATAACTTCAGACATAATAAAAATCAAACAGAGCAGAATAGAATAGAAACAATAAAAGCAAAATGATGAATGTAATAAATGATTCAAAACAAGCCAATAATAAATCCAAAATTGTTACCATAATATATCTTGCTATCCTTGAAGTAGCTTCTCCTGCCATGGAATTTAACATAATCAAGCAAAACAAAAGAGAATAAAACCCAACCAACAAAGCAATGGAAATTATATAGGACCTCAAAACAAGACCATAGAGAATCAACAATGGCTACAGCCCTCAGAAGGAGATCCCCACTAGATGCCACACTGCGCACTGATATCCTCTGAACCTATGATCAGACCACTGTCCCTAGACCTGCAATATTAGTGAAACACAAAAGCACCATAGGCATCCAATTGTATTTCAGTTTAATAGCTATCATCACAGCCTGTGATTCTCCGGAGAAGTGGGTCACTTATGGGGGTGGGTACTTCTTGTTTGCCAGCCTGCGTGCTTCAAGGGGCTGGGGTCTGTCTGTTCCAGTCCGGCAGTGGCCCACACATGGCGCTGGTTCCCAGATAGGGCTTCTTTGCGGATGCAGCCATTGTTCTCTCTGCTCCCAGTCCACAAATGGTGCTGACTCACAGGGAGAGGCTTGGGTCTAGCTGTTCCCAGTCCTGCTGCAGCCCGCACAAGGTGCTGGTTCCCAGATTGAGCTTGTTTGCTGGTGTGGCCATTTTTCTTTCTCCTCCTACTTCACAAATGGCACTGACTCATGGGGAAAGGCTTGAGTCTAGCTGTTCCCAGTCTGTGGTGGACTCTGTACTTCGTCTTCAGTCTAACACAGTCGCCCCTGGATGGGAGGGAATGACTTTTGGAGTGGGTGAAAGGAGCCCCACCCAGACAGCCTAGAAATAGACCCAGACCACTGTCAGTTGCTGTACCCCTGGTTCTAGTCAATATGTGTGTAGCTGCAAAGTTCCATACCATGGTGATGCTTTGGCCCAAAGACAAGTGATCTGTGAGAGGCAGTAGGGAAAGAGGAACAAAAGAAGAGATGATAGAGCCGGGCGTGGTGGCACACGCCTTTAACCCCAGCACTCAGAAGGCTGAGGAAGGCAGAGCATTGTGAGTTCAAGGCCAGCTTGGGTTACAATGTGAGCAAGGCAGGCCTGAACTACATACTGTGAACCTGCTTCAAAAAAAATAGGGTCAGGAGTCTGTCTCAGTGGCTTAAGTGCCTGCCTGGCAGGTGCGAGGTTGTGAGTTCAATCCCTGGTATCAGGAAAAAAAGAGAGAGAGATGATACACAACTGTAGATGTCCTGGAATACATCTCCCACATAAAAACCTAGTCCTACTTCAAGAAGAACAAGACTTTGGGCTGTATACAGGTAACATTATGGTTTACAGAAGAACATACAAAAATGTCCCAGAGTCTAAGCATTCATGGGAAAAGAATGAGGAAGATAGTGTGTGCCCATGACCAGAAATGCACAGTGTTTGTGGAGTTGGCAGACCTACACAGTTCTGTGCTATAAAGAATTCAGCTACAAGTGGCTTAAATTCTTGAGAGACCACAATGACTTTATTCTGGACAACCACATCAATGAGAGCCTGTCTTTGAGTTGTCCCTCCACCAGGTGACTCGGCAGCACTGACAGCCCCAGTGAAACAGGTACAGTATCAGCTGCAGAAGAAACAGCCCTCCCATGTAGTAAGATGACTCTTTCTCAAATAGTTTTGTACTTCATTTCTAGAAGAGAAGCCAAAAACAGCTCAGTCATCTAGGGAGCTCCAGGGGCACTGCTCTTGCCTGATAATTGACAGTCATGTTTTATGCTGGAATTCTTTCTGAACATTCAAAGAGTTTTCAACAATTTCTTCTGGATGAGGACTTCATTTGCTTTCCTATGTAGGTTCTGTATTAGTTAACAGGTTCTTCAAACTCATTTAGCATTTGAAGTTTGAGATCTGAGAAAGAGTAAGTGGGTTTTTTCCTTCAGTCTCAAAATGGCATCACACTTTGGATGAGTAGTTTAACGTACCTCCCAGAAAACTGAGTAAAAGTAAGGGTTCAGAAAGATATGAGCTTAAATTCCCACTTTATAGCTTGTTATGTGTGAGAATTTAGGAAAGTCACTTAAACCTCATGTTCCTTGTGTGTATAATAGAGACAATATTTAACCTATGTATACAATTATTTTGAGAATTCAGTGAGATGAACTATATAAAAAGTGCTAAGGGAACTGTAGACCCCAGCTAAATATAAATTCTTTCCATCATAGCTTCTCTTTTACTTGTACCTACTGTATTTATTTTACTCTTATTTTGTATCTTAAATATTTCTCTTAAAGGAATTTGCATCATTTTGTCTCCAGAGAACAAAGTCTAGAACTTTGCAGATTCTGTCAGCAACTGCTGGAGTCAACAAGCGTCCATGAGGTGATAGCCAGGTTCCCCTGGCACACAGCTGGTAGCTGTGGCATTTTTTTTCATTGTTCAATTTTTTAAAAATACTTTTCAAGGGCAAATATCTTACCTATTCCCTCTTAAGTGAAATAATACATTCAGGTGGCACATTCAGGAAACATCAACATAAAACTGCTTCTAGAGTGTCATATTAAGTACCAAATGCCAATGCAGTATGACTCAGCCATAAAGAAGGATAAACTTGAGTCATTGGTAGAAAAATAGATGTACCTTGAGACCATAATGTTAAGTGAAGCCAGACAGAAAATTAAATATCCCATGATTTCTCTTGTATAAGAAATCTAAAATGTAAATAATTTAAAGAGCAAAATTCAGCTGGGTGTGGTGGTGCACACCTGTAATCCCAACACTCAGGAGGCTGAGGCAAGTGGATACAGCAAGTTCAAGGCCAGTCTGAATTACACAGCAAGACTTGTCTCAAAAAACAAACAATAAATAAAGAGTAAAATAAAGCAGAGATAATAGGAAACAAGAAGGTAGACTTTGTGAAGATGGGAAGGGAATCAGAGAATAGGAATAGGCAGGAGGTCAGGGAGAAAAGAGAGTGAAAAGGATCAAGATTCAATATGTGTATGCACCAATTCTTCAAGGTGAATGTGATTATTATTTATCACAACTATATGCTAATAAGAAATCAACCGATTCTGTCATACCAAAGAACCCACAAGCCAAAAACAGCAGTGTGTTTTCTCTTTTAAAACACACCTCTTCCCTGGCCCCAGCATCTGAGCTTGCTCCTGTCCACTTTTTCCTAGTCCCTGGATGGTACATGCTTTCTAGATTGCCACTGACTAACCCTAAGAATCTCTTTGTGTTTCTTCCTAACTTAACCTGCTAATTCTTCATATTGAATTTCCTTTTCCAAATGACTAGCGTGGTTTCTGTCTCCTAACTGGATGCCACATTGCTTTTTGTTTATTTTGTAGTCAAGATAAAGAATTCTAGGCTTTGGTTGTGTGAAAATTAGTACAGTAGAGTGGAAAAAAGTGAGAAAACATCTGTTCTTTTTAAAATTGTGCCTTTGTTGTGTGCATGAGCTCAGCTAAACTCTTTCTGTTCTCCAATACCCACTGTCTTGCAAAGTAAGCCACAGAGGTCAACCTTCCGTACCTCAGTTTCCTGCAAGAATCAATTAGGTTATTGTTCTATAACTTGTTTAAGAAACTTAATATAATAAGGGAAATATAAATGATTTAAGAAGACAATAATTTTAGCCAATTAGAGGGATCGGAGACTGAGTCCTGGTATCCTTCACTATCTATAATCACCTCGCCTTACAGAAAATGCAACTGTGGTTTTCCTCAACTCTGGGCTGCAGTGTCCCCTTCTCAGCTGCCTCTGTTTTTTTTAAGGGAAAAAGTGCATAGTCTTGTTTGAAATTTAATGACTTACACTTTTCACTAGAAAATTTATTGAAAATAGTTTGTACATTAAAAATGTGGGTGTAACATATGTACCTCAAAAGCTGGTGGTAAATGTATGAATAAATATATATTTCTATTTAATGAACAACATACTCTATAAAGAAAACTGTCAAGTCCAAACTAGGAATTTAAAGCAAGAGCTTGGCCTCCATGACACTCTCCATTGTCAGAAAAGTCTTTTTAGTGTATTGCTGCATGCTACAAAGACGGGAAGTCCTCTGCTAGGAGGATCTTGATTTTACCAGCTTGTGTGCATCGCACAGCTACAACTATCTCATCCCTATTTCTAGGAAGATATGTTCTGGGGATTTTCACTCCCAAACAGAGAGCTCAAATTCCCCTTGGTACCAGCCCTGGAGTCCATTCCTCAAGAAAACATAATAATTGTAAATGTCCATGCACCTAGTAAGAGAATATCAAAACAAATGAAGTAAAAACAAATACCGCAAAAGAAATAATGGCATAAATCAGTATTTACACTCGGACATTTAATATCTACATCTCAATAGTTGAACAAATAAGTTAAGGAAAGAAACCATAAAGATATACAAGCTATTAACAATACTATCAATCCTCTTGACCTAAAAGATACTTATAGAAAGTTGTACCCAAATAAGCAGACTACTGTCTGAGAACATATATAACATTCACCAAGGTAAGAAATATGCTGCCCCATCAAAGCATGATGTTCAGTAAACTTCACATAATTGAAATCTTGCTGAATATGCTTAGAAAACTATAATCAAATCATTATAAATCAATTCTAGTAAAATTTCTATTGAATTCTCAAATAGTTTGAACCTGAATAGCACACTAATACTAATTCATAGGCCAACAAGGAAATCACAAACCACATTAGAAAACATGTAAAACTGGATAATAATGAAAATATGAAATACAAAAATTTGTGTTATGCAGACAAGGCTTAGGGAGAAGTCTCTGACCTTCAATGTTGGAAAAGAAGAATGATTTTTGAGTAATGTTCTAAATTCTCACATTAAAAAGCTAGATAAACAAGAGTATTTTCAGTAGAAAAATAGGACATAGAAAAATAAGATATTGATGAAATAAAAATCACGTAATAGAAAAAAGGAACAACTCTGAAAGCTGGTGAAATTGACAAAAATCTTGCAAGACTGAGCAAGTAAAAAGGATAAAACAATTTACCAGTGTCAGAAATGAATAAGACTATACTACTACAGATCTTACACATAATGAAAAAGGTAAAAAGGGATATTATAAACAACTTTATGCAATAAATTAAATAGCATAGAATGAAATAGATGGGTTGACTGAAAACAACTCACTCAAGCATACACAAAAGTAAATAGACAAATTAAATATTTCTATAAGAATTTTTTAATTTATTAAGAAAAATCTTTTCACGAAAAATAATCAGACACTAAGTGTTAAGCAAGCTCTACATAAAACATTGGGTGGGTGGCCTTCTTAGGCTCTCTGGGGAGGATTAGAGCAGGTGTACCATGAGAGGAAGGCTGTGTCATCTTCTGTCTGCTCTCTGATACCCATTCTCTATCCTCCACTTGCTCTCTACCCCACAAGGTTTCATTCAGAGACATCAGCGGGCACTGTTGACTTCTTGCTACCCACTGGCGTCGGACCACAGAAAGTACTGACAGGAGTTTGAAGAGGAGCAGGAAGTCAGGGCATTTATTCACCTGCATTCCTCCTTGGAGGCCCACAGGAAACTGACCTTTGTCTTGATCTAAGAGCATCATTCCTGCCAGATGCCTCCCCTTACAGCTCTCTGCCTCCGGGGCCTAGTAGCCTCTGTCTTTCCCATCACCTCAGGCCTGGAGATAGCAATAGAACTACTCCTGTTACCAGGCCTAAGCTTCCAAACTCTCTATTTCTCGGCATGTATCCCCTTGCCTTGTCTGCATTCAGCACACCATTCTGTATGTTTCTTGAAAGAATCTTAATTGACATAGCTGATAAGAGATAAAGGCAACCCAAAACCATCATATTTTTGAGTTGACTTCATGAAGAAGCATTAAATAATATAAAAATAAAATTTGCAATTCAGAGGCAATAGAAGAATGAGCAAGGGTTAACAGAAGGGTAAGAGTTAGCTAAGAGGGCGATGTGTTACAGAGGGAAAACTCCTGAAGGTAGCCTTACTTTTCAGTGAACATCCTGTTGCAGTGGAAGATCTTTGGGGTGAGAAAGGTGTCCTGTGCTTCTACACACTGGTATCTTCTACATTCACAAATTATTAATCATCAGTTTCTTGTTGAAGACTTATCTTCCAAAACCCAACTCTTATCATGCTACAGAGCATTCTCAGGGCAATTTGTTTTTCTCCCCTGGTAGGTCTATAGGGCAATCCTGGATTCTGTAAGACACACAAAGAGCCACTGTTTGGCAGACAGTTGCTGGATGTCAACTGCACTCTGATCCTATCTGCCTGGAGTTAGAATCAGATCTCACAGGCTAAAGGCTAGGATCACAAATCTGCTTCCACTTCAAATGCTCCAGTTATTTTCTGTGCTTCTGACTGAGCAGCTAGCTACACAGTGAGGTCCCCACAGTCTCCTTTTTACTAGGGCAGCTCATAGAACAGAGGAAAGCATATGTGTCCATTTATTTGAAGAATATTAAAAATACACAGATAAACACCAAATGGAAGAGAGGCATAAGGCAAAGGATGAGGGCAAGTCAGGCCCTTCCATGGCTTCTGTAAGTGCACCATCCTTTCAGTACCTCCCTGTTGTGCTCAGCACACCAGAAGCTCTCAAAATGTCATAGAGACTAGGAGAGTTTTACGGCTCATCACACAGACCTGATCTATATTATTAGCTCAACCTCTAGTCCCATCATCCTGGGGCTTGCGAGGTAAGGCTAAAGTTGTAATCCTTGTTTGTCTCTCCTGTCTCTAACTCCCAATTTAAAGTCTACCACAGGTCACCTCATAAAAACAAAAGACACTTTTGTGGTGTGCATGCCTATAATCCTAGCACTCTGGAAACTGAGGCAGGAGGTTCACAAGCTTGAGTCCAGAATAGGCCAAGTTAGCAGTTTAGCTAGATACTGTCTCAAAATAAGAAGGATTAGAGATGCAACTCAGTGGGATGGCTCTAGGCTCAATCCCTGGTACTACAAAAAGACAAGTAAAAAGGACAGGTCACGGTGATCACCCAAGGTGATTTCAGAGGTAAAGTGTTCTGTGTCTGGAACCCAAGCCAAAGAGCATGTTAAGGTTTATACATTGTGTCAACTTGAGAAGTCTAGAAGCTTAATTAAGTAACTCAGCAGGTCTATATCCTGGGGTGTAGAGCACAAGCAGTTACCTGTGCATTGTGTCAATTTGAAAAGGTCAGAAGTTTAATGGAGAGACTCAGCAGGGAGCCAGGGTTCTTACTTTGTAAACATCCTCAGCCTGTGCAAGAGGAGGGCAGGCAGATGGTGTGAGTGCTACCCCCATCCCAGGGGAGCAGCCTGCATACTATAAAAGGTGGATGAGGAGGGACTGATTGCTGCTTCTTTGGAGGAGCTCCAGTCTTTGCCTTCAGCTTGGAGGTCGTTGCCTGGCTTCTGGCATAGACTATTCGGCTTCGTCATAGACTTCAGACTTTGTTGTAGAATCTTCGGCCTTCGTCGTAGACTCTTCAGTCTTCATCATAGACTCTTCAGTGTTCCATCATAGACCCATCGGCCTCCTGATACGGACTTGCATAGGATGCTGCAGTAAGCTCCTGCCCTTGGGCTGGACCCTCCCCTCTCCAGCCTGCAGACACCCTCTGTACGCTTCTTTATTCAACTTTGTGGCTGACGGTCAAAAGCCAATCTTGTTACTTCTTATACAGTTATATGTTTTGTGTCATATCTGTTTCTCTAGTAAACCCTAACTGATACAGAGCATATGCTAGAAAAAAAATACACTTGGCACCTCAATTACTCAAAGAATTATAACCTTTTTAACAACTCTGTACCAGAAACTGGAGTTAAAAAGTATGTGTTTCATATATGATCATAGTATCACAGGCACTCTTTGTATATAAAAGCATCATGTGAACTCAAGTGTTAGAAAATTAACCACCATAAAATCTCAAGAAAAAGTAAGAAATAATAAAACAAATCAATAAGTGGAAAAACAAGAGCATTTTAAAAACAAATACATCAGATGTGGTGGAGCCTGTAATCTCAGGGATTCTAGAGGTTTGAGGCAGGATAATTCCAAGTTCAAGTTCAGTAAGGGAATTTAAGTGACTTGGTGAAACCCTGTCTCAAAAGAAAAAATAAAAAAGGGATAAATGTGTAACTCACTGCCAAGGTGCTGGGTTAGTTGATCCCTACAATGGAGTGTGGGGGGGGGAGATAGAGAGAGAGAGGGAAAATAAATTCAAGACAGTCTTTGAAATGCACATAAACAATACAATGCTAGTTTTCATAAGTAATAAGATAAATACAAGCAAGTAAAATTTTGAAGGGAGGATAATCAAAGACAAAGAATGTAAAAGAATCACTATTCGACTGTTCACATAAGTTGAATGCATGGGAAAATGAATACTATATTTTGGTATAAGTGTTTTTTAAATTAATTTTATTGGTACATTTTAACTATACATGATGATCGCGTTCATCATAGGGAATTTGTACCTGTACATCATATACCTTGACTCTTCTTTTTTCCTCATTCCCTTCTCCCTTCAGCCCCTTTTGCCCTCCCTATTTACAAAAGTTTTGTTTCCATTGTTTCCTTCTATTCTGTGAATGATGTTGTTAATTTATTTTTTAAAAGACCCCAGAGTAGGAAATCTGAATGTAATGCAATACCCCACTGATAAATTCCAGGAAAATAGTAGAGAAGCTAGTAGAAAAAATATAAATGAATAAGCTATTATTTATTCAGAACAAAAGAAAGACAACTGGAAATTCTAGGAGGAAGAGAAAATAAAACTGTTCTTGAAGGTCGTGTCAATGAAATGAGGGAAAATAGCATCTTTTTACACTCAGGTGTACAATACTGTCCTTTGTACAGCAAAGCTAAAATACTGTGAAACATCCTGAAGTCTATAGATTTAGTGGCTCAGCTCTGAATGGTGATTTTTTTAAAGCTAAAGCATTGCAAATTCTATTTATTGACTTTTGAACTTCAAGATCAGTCTAAAAGAAAACAGAGAACTCAAATATAAGGGCATTGAGAAAATGCAGGTATTAGTATATGGGTGAATTATAGGAGAACTAATTTTTTCCTACATATTGGAGAATAAAAGATCCTATCTAATATAAATGTCTAAGAAATACTAAGTTAATGAAAGTTAATAAAACAATGAATTACCTAAAAAGATTAGGTTATAAAAGAACTGAATTTTTTTTTAAATGTGCAGTTACAAAGAGGATGGGGGAGAGGTATGTAATTGAGCTTAGCTATTAGTCTTTCATAGCTGGGATTAATGAATATTTTAAAATTAAGAATTTTCGTACATCAAAATCAGTGTAAATTTTTGGAGGATAGTTACCAAAATTTAAAATATGCACATTACCCTGTAGTTTCATAATATTAAGATTGCATACACAGACCAGTGTGCAAAGAAGTTTATTCTAGTGTTGTTCATAAATTTAAAGAATTGACGTAACAGCAATGGACGAAACAAATCTAAATGATCTTCAATAGACAACAAGTTTAATAAATTTCAGGAGTTCACATGATAACATATTCCACTAGCTCCCAAAATAATAAGGAAAATCACCACGTGCTAGCACAGAAATTTCACAAAACACTGGTAAGAGAAAAATCTTCCAGAAAATTTTGTGTAATCTGATTCTATTTCTGCAAAATGTTGTGAAATATTGTTAATATATAGAAAATGTACTGAGATTGTATTGAGGGAATATTCTTCAAATTACCAATAAGTCTAAGTCAAGGAAAAATAGGGAGGAGGCAATTTTGCTTCTTACTTCATGTGATTCACTATTTTATTTTTTACGATGACTATTTATTATATTATTTAGATATTTTTAAAATTTCAATGAAGAGCTACAAAACATAAAATTAAATCAAAATATGGTTGATATCTGTTGTCTGGCAGTCAGCTTTCCCTTGCATTTAACATGACTAGCAGACAACAAATATTCAAACAATATTTTCTGATTCAACATTATCATCTGATTGAAGCAACATCCTCTGATAAATGAATAAATGAGAAAAATAAAACCTGAAATATTCAACTATGTGTTTTATTTTTCTGTCATACTATTATCCACTTACTGTTATTAAACAAGTCAACTCTCAAATAAAATAAAAACTGATTTATCTATGTTTGTATTTTAAAGACCATGTAACTCTTCAATCGAAGCTCTTGTGCATTAAAAAACAATTTCTTTTTTTTTTATGTTCTCAGGGTTCCCCTACCTACAATCCATGTTCAATGCATGCTTGGACTCTGGGAAATAAGCCCCTGATTAGATGGAAGCTCTTGGGAAACGTTTACAAATAGATGGTTTTGCAGACAGAAAAGCATTCCAGAAGAGTTGGTCCATTTCCATTCCAGAAGTGAACAAAGACAACATGTGACTTGTGACGCATCCAACCTCTTCAGCATTCATTGTTTTATGCAGAAGGCAACTGCAAAGCTGTAGAAAGAAATAAACATAGTATAGAGTTGTCCTGGGTTCAGGGTCTGCCAAAACCAGGAAACAACAAGTTGATTGTGACATTGAACTCCAGAGGAAGCCAGGGAGTTGCGTGTTTGTTTTGTTCTGACACATAATGGGATTAACTGCAGTGCTCCCCATTCTTCCCAGGGCACTAGACTTGCTCCTTCCTTTGACAAATTACATCAGAGGCAAAAGTTCCCCTGCAGTCAGGGGGAAAGAAGCAGGAATCCGCCCACGAAAGACATTAATCTTCTGCATTATAAACAGCTTCAGGAAAGCAATACAGCCTGTGCCAAGTGAGAGAAAGGGGAAAAATATAAAAGCAATGAAATCTTGAATGCAACAGAAGACTTCTTCAACTTTGGTGTTATATAACAGAGAGAGGTAAGGGAGAACCACTTTCAGGAGGCCTTTGAGGAAGGTTAATAATAGGTCACAGACTTGTGTCCAAATAGAAGTGCCCAAGTACCACTTTTCAATAGGTCTCCACATTGACATAGAAATTCCATTGATTACATTTTTTTTTTCAGTCATTGACCAAGCAAGCTACTTGGTAAAAAGAGAAAGTGAGTAATTATATTAACAGACATTGTGACCCTAGCTTGCTTTTCTTTTAAAAAAAATCATTCTTCTCTAAAAGGAGGAAAATAACTGTCATCTTGGAAAATGGAAAATGGTTCCAGAGGAAAAGAGAAGAGAAGCTACATGAGCAAATGCCAATGGCTCTTGCCAAGGGCAAGATGATGGCCCATTTGTGTCAGAGAATAGACCATTTGTACTAAGCAATAACAGCCAAGAATTCAGTCAGAAAAGGGTAATCTTTGAGATTAGTAGCTGGACTGATAGACTTTGTTCTGAACTGAGTGAAATGCCTGGGTGGTTCAGTAGTGGGCATCGAGTAAATTCCTGGCCAAGTGTATGGAAGTCAGTATAGAGCATGGTTTAGGGGTAAACCCATCTGGTAACTTATGCGCAACTTGTTCACTTAGTGTCGAGGGTTACTTATAGCCACAAGTAAAAAAATGTGATAGCTAAAAGAGCTAGCACAGGTAAGGAGTAGAGCCTAGGAACTGTGGGCAGGAGAGAATCCAGCCTCTTGTGCTTCCCATGACCTGAATGAACTATCAGTAACACAAAACTGAGTCCCTTTCAGGTCTGGAGGGTGAACCTGAAAACCTATGTCAAATTGTTTGAGCCAACTAGTATGTGTGAGACTGGAAAATAAGATATAAGTGTTTGTTTTTCTCTCTGAATTTTTCCCTTTTCTCTAATTAATCCTATAGCAGGCTTTGCTCTTGTACTGACATGAGGCTGAGTTGCAGTAAAATCTGAACGTCCTCAATTATTTCTCCAAGAGCCGAAGCTCATTGCAGAGGAGAGGTCTTGAAGAAAATATCACACAGGCTGGAAAAAAAGGGGACAGAGGCACTGTGTCTCTAAAGTAAAAGTAAAGGAGAAGGATACCCTGTGAGAGGCAGGTCTGCAGTGGGCTGAGGTAATGGGCACTGGGACTCCTGTCTTTAAGAACATTCCTGTGTGCCGGAAGTGACAAAGAGCAGCAGAGAGCACCTGAAGCCAAAGGGGCCTGTGAGTCGGGCAGCTATGAGATGGGCAGAGATGACTCCACCCAGCACATCACATGGTTTCTCTTATATTTCTGTTTTTGGGATTTTTAAAAATCACACTGACCTTCACAGTGGTTGTACTAGTTTACATTCCCACCAACAATGTAGAAGGGTTCCTTCTCCCCACATCCTCAACAGCATTTGTACTATTTGATTTCTTGATGATAACCATTCTTTCTGGAGTGAGAAAGAATCTCAGCACTGTTTTAGTTTGCATTTCTCTAATGGTCAGTGATGTTGAACATTTTTCCCATGTATTTATGACCGTTTGTACTTCTTCTTAGAAGTGTCTGTTCATTTTGGTTGCCTATTTTTTCACTGGGTCTTTTATTGAGGAGGTTAATTTTATTAAGTTCTTTATATATTTCTGTATGGAGAGCCCTTCCTGGTCCTCCTCTCAGTTGGGAAGCTTATATTTGTAACCCCATGGAAAAATGATTGGAATTTCAATAAGTTAATTCCAACCTGCCACTTCCAGTGCAAATCACGGTGAGAATAAAGACACTAAGACATATTGATAGTTATGGGGAGCCACGGGGTCCTAAGTCTGGCCAGGATGAAGGTTCGTCAGAACAAAGGCATTGACTCAGGGCCCAGCCTGAATTTTATTAATTTGTGAAGAAGAGAGTGACTGCTAGAATGGTGGAAAATACGATAGTACTGCGAGGTGGGCTAGGGAGGAGGCCAGAAATCACCTCTGCAATATGCAGAGAGAAGGATATGCAGCAAGAGTAATTTGCATAACATAATTGAGGTAATATCTACAGTTTCAGGGTTTGTGCTTCAGCTTTGATGTGTAAACTTTTCTTCCCTGGGAAATCATAGCCTCTTACCTCGAGGCTTGATCCCAGTTGACAGCTGTGGAGTGGGGGCTCTTCATCCTGCCCCGCTCAACCATGTTTTTTGGGAGTCAGGGGAAGAAGAACTTCAAAGATTACACATCAGCACCTCTGCTGGCCCTATTTACATTGCTTAAAACAAATTGAAGGGATAAAGAAATGGCCTAGCCATCTCTATACATTTCAGTACATGGAGATAGGGCCAGGTTTAGCCAAAATGGAGATAACTGCTCTTCATTCAAGGAGAGGCATTCATGTGGTCCTCCACATTCTAGATGTTAGTCCTCTGTCCAAGCAGTAGCTGGCAAAATTCTTTTCCCCTTTGGCAGGTTGTCTCTTCACTCTGTTAAGTTATTTCCTTTGCTGTGCAGGAGCTTTTTAATTTGATATAATTCCATTTTTTGATTCTCGGTGTTATTTCCTTGCACCATTGGTGTTCTGCACCAATGTAGTCCTGATCAATTCTGTGTTCATTTTGTCTAGCAGACAGAATGTTTTAGAATGCAAAGCACTTATGATTCAACAATTATAAAGTTTAATTTTGACAGAATAAACTGAGGTTCTATCCCAGATTAAATAGAACTCTCCTTTTTCTTCCACACGTCCTAAATAATCCAAGATGTCTTTTTCATTTCATTATTTCCAATTCAATGGAAGAATTTAATGGTTCTGAGACGTGGGAAGTACAGATAGGCTCATTTTTTCTTTCACAAAGACAATTTTAAAATATTTAATAGATACCTGTCATGTTTCTTTATGCTTCAGAGCCTAATTTGGCCTAGACTTACTTTGTTTGATCAATACAGTCCTTTAAAAAGTAGGCCTATTATTCAAAAATTATGATGATTATTTTAAAAGTATGAATTTATGACTTTGAAAAATCAAGATTCCAACAACAGGGAGTAGTAATCCATCTCTTAGATGGAACATGTGACCTCCAGTTCACCACTGGCTATGACACTTCCTAATGCTTCCAAATAAGATGCTAACCCACTTCCTCATCATTACCAGTAGAAGTGTCTCCTCCAAGGACAGCAAGTACCCTGCAACTACTTTCTTCCCAAACTGCACTCATTCTCCTGATAGTCCTAATATGGATAATAAAAAGAATCTTTCTAGCTGCCTTAAGAAAATGAAATATACATGAGGAGAGAGTTTTTAAGAAATTGTTGAGCTTTTCGGGAATGTCTAATGTAACTAAGGTACTACTTCAACATTTTCAAGACAATCAAGGACAGAAAGCTCACCTCAACCATTTCCAGCACTTGATGTGTCTGTCAAGCTCCCTACATGGGTCGAGAAGTCCTCATAGTGACTTCAGAACACCAAGAGCCCAGTTGTCCTGCTATGGAGTAATCAGTTGTTCTCTGATTGGCAAAAAACCATGGTTGGAGAACTTGCAGAATTTCCACAATCATTGGGAATTGAGGAAGAACTCACCCCTCAATTCCACAGCATATCAGTGAAAGGGGTGAGTATGTATAGAGTTTGGGGTTCTACAGGCCTTCACTGACAAGTGACTCAGCACTTTTAGTAGAGTACATTAAGCATGTTATTCTGAAACATGGCTTTAAATTCCACATGGAATTGGGCAAAGAGGAGGAAGAGAGAAATTAAATAATATATTCTCTGAACCTCAGTTTTCCTAAATCAGTACAATAAAGATAAATAATAAAACACAGATGGTAGAACTCTACAAATTCAAATACAAGTATATTAATTTACCTAGAATGGAGCCTGATGTTACAACTGAATGAGCTGTGGTGGTTTGGTAGCTTTTAAAAAGCTTTTATTAGTAAATATTTGCACTACACAATGATTGTACTCACTGTAAGGAGTTGGTACATATACATATCACATCTTGATCTTATTTACTTCCCCTTCTCTCTCTCACATCTTCCCCCATCTCCAGATCCCCCTCCTATCTCCATAGTCTATCTCCATGTTTCCTGTCATATATCTTTTAATGCACTTTTTAAATTATTTATACAATGACTCTCTCATTTATTTCACTTAGAGAATTATATACTCAAGGTGCATTCATTTCCTAAAATCAACTCAAATTTATCCTTCATTATGGCTGAATAGAACTATACATATATGTAGGATATTATATGTATATACATACATATATATATATATATATACATATATATATGGTCCCACATAATATATATTATATTATATCCCACAATTTCTTTATCCAGCATGTGTTGATGGTAATGTGGACTACTTCCAAGATGCAGCTATTATGAATTGTGCTGTTATAAACATGGATATGCATGAATCATTGTAATATGATGTTTTCTTTTACTCTTTTGGGAAGATATCCAATAAAGATATATCTGGATAAAATTTCTTCTTTATTGTTTTGATGAATCACCATACTGATTTCTATAATGGTTGTACTAGTTTTCAGCTACTAGTGTATCAACAATCCAGAAGGATTTCTTTTTCCCCACAACCTTGCTACCATTTGATGGGTTCAAATCCATGATGATAGGCATTCTTTCTGGAGTAAAATGGAAGTTCAGTGTTATCTTAATCTGCAGTTCTCTAATGATAAAAGATGCTGGAATTTTTTCATGTACCTGCTGATCATTTGTACTTCTTCTTCTGAGAAGTGTCTATTCATTTCTCTTTCCCATTTTCTGATTGCATCTTTTGTTTTGGAGAATCTTAATTATTTTTGAGTTACTTATGTAGTCTAAATATGAGTCTGCCTGAGGAGTAACTGCCAAATTTTCCCCATTCTTTTGATTGTCTCTTCACTGTTGTTTCCTTTGCTATGAAGAAGTTTTTAATTTGGTGTCGACCCATTTGTTGATTGTTGGTGTTATTTCTTGCTCAACTGGGGTGATTTTCAGAAAGTTCTTCCAAATGCTTTTACCTTCAGGGTTTTTTTGCCATGGTTTTCTTCCAGCAGATTCAGTGTTTCTGTTTTAATATATAAGCTTTTGATCCATTTTGATTTGATTTTAGCACAGGGCAAGCAATACAGATCTAAATTCTTTCTTCTGCACAGGGATAACCAGTATTCCAGAACTGTTTGTTAAAGAGGCTGTCTTTTCTCCAGCATGTTTCCATCCTTTTCATTGAAGATAAAATGGCTGAAGGTGCCTGGGCTTGTTACTGTATCCTCAGTTTTGTGCCATGGATCAGCATATCTGTTTGTGTACCAGTACCATGCCATTTTTTAATCACTGTGGTTTTGTAGAATAACTTGGAATTCAGGATTATGAGGCCTTTATTTTGTTGCTTTTCTATTCTGGCTGTTTTCTGATTCCATATAGTAAACTATAATTTTTATTTATGTTATCTGCTCTAATTCATGAATGATGGTCAAAAGATGAATACCATAGCTTCTTGAAGTTTAAATCAGGGTCTTGGCTTATTAGCACCATGGATCAGAAGAAAACTGATCTTTCATCACTTTCTTTATATGTAAGTTGAATATCATTCCTTTAACAGATGAATTTACAACACTCACTACACCAAAAGCATAATTAAGAATATTACATTGAGTGCAGAAAAAAAGCAGTCAAGAATCTAGAATAAAGGTATCTATTATTCACTTACGTTCTTTAATTCATTCTTGAAAACTGAGTGGATAAATAAAAATATACTTAAAACAATGTTGTAACAAATTTAATAAGAAAAATGTGATCCATACAGATCACATTAAAAATTCATGCAGATTTATATAGTTAAAAAGTAACCATTCCATGTAGAAAGATAAAAATGGTGTGTAAACAAAATGTGACACACAACAGTGTGTTATTCTCACACATGGAGCAAAAGAGACGTGACTGTGGCGGAAAAATACCTTTTTCAAATTTTGTGATCTCACGGTCATGTTGCTCCCAAAATATCTTTGAAAGTAAGATTATGGTAGTAAAATAAAAAGAAAAGTATTTAAAAACATGTCCACACAGTGCATGTAAGCAACAACTCAAAATGTCTTAAAAGATGCTATCTTTTACCCTTCTCACTTGTGTACACAGGCAAAGCAGAACATTTGGTTATGTGGCATGTAATTCTGATTTGTTCCACGTGATAGTATGATTAGACACTGTTGTGTTGAGTGTGTCTTTGTCTGAAACAATCCAGTTAAAATATGCATTTTATCTTGCTTTTACTCTGTTAGTTTTGATATGAAAAGTCATTTTACTAAAACTAATGGTATCACTTTCCAAGAGTCATCATGGCAAACAACAAGCTGAACTGGATCGGGAAGAACTGAGAGCAGCAGCCCCAGGGCCCTGGCCTGGTCCCTTCCCACTGACGGCTGTCATTCCTGAGTCCCACAGCTGGGCCTCACCTGGCTCTCCTCCTTGCCATACCTGAGTCGAGGAAAGGAGGCTCACTGCAGGGACAGAAGGGACCCCTGGGGATAATTAAATGACCCAAATCCCTTTTACAGGATAGAAAAACCAGCCTCTGTGTGGCTATGAGCAACAAGCAGTTTTCAAGCAGCTTCGTGGTTTGAAGCTGACAGAATGTGGTTTTGACACCTGCCTCTGTGCAGCCAGCACTGTCCCTCCTGGTGCAGGTTGCCATGCCTACCCAAATTCCCCTATTAGCCCACAAGACCAAACCCCTAGCAACAAGCCCAGCATCCAGTCAATCAGGCGTCGACCCTCAGGAGTAGAGACAGGATCCCTGCCCTGTAAAACAGGACAACTGCCCCAAATTCAGCTATGTCTCAGCTCTAATCATCTCCTTCCTCCCCCGAATGGCTTTTACCATGTCTTGCAATATCTACACTAAAATTACTTTCACTTTGCCTGGGTCTTCTCTGACTCTTATTCCTCTTTCTACATCTCAGAGAGAGACAAGCCTACTGAGGGTGAGTCTCAGGACTCCTTAGACCCCAGAGCCCCTGGACACAACACTCACTGAGGCTCATTACTTCCAAATTCTTCATCAAACATCAGCACACTTGTAACTGAGTGATCCATTCTAATTCTTCTTTTCATTTTTTCTTGACTAGAGGAGAAGAAAGGTCTCTGGAGTTAGAGCTAAAGATTCCCATCTTTAGGATACCAACTAGAATCAGATACAAGAACTAGAAAGACCCAGGCTCTTCAAAATATAAACTGAAGAATGAAACCTCCACAAGAGGATAAATTTCCTCAAGAAGAAAAGATCAAATCATGTAGTAGAGTCCCTCTCATGGAAGTTTTTCCTCCTGGGACTGAAGCTAAAGGAAGGAAGGCAGGCTTTGGTGAGAGTGCCTGAGAGTGATTCCCTCTACCTTCTGAGTAATCTCCATTCTCTACCTCTGACACATGTTTTCCATTCCTGATGAGATGAGAAAGAATATTGTGGTTATATCCCAGATTTTAGTATATTCTAAGAGCAACTTACAGTGCTATAGAGCAGCAGTCCCTAATCTTTTAGGACTAAGGGCCAGTTTATGAAAGACAATCATTCCACTGGGGAGTGAAGGGGAGTTAGTATAATTCAAAGGAATATGCTCCCTAGAGCCCTTACATGCACAGTGTACAATAGGGTGGCAACTACTATGAGAATCTGATGCCCCGGCTGACCTTGTAGGTGATAGAGCTCAGACAGTCATGCCCGCAATGGGGATCAGCTGTAAATACAGATGAAGCTTCCCTTGCTTGCCTGTTTACCTCCTATAGTGCAGCTTGGTTCCTAGCAAGCCATGGACCAGTACTGGTCTGTGGCCAGGAGACTGGAGACCCCTGCTGTAGAACACTCCACAGCAATGTAGAATTCTTCTTCCCAGGAAAAGATCTTGCCACAGAGGATGGAAAATGAATTGTATTTAACATATTTGCATACTGTACTAATTTCTTTTACTTGCTTAATCTCATTTAATCAATAGTAGCTCTCCTCAAGGAGGCCTGATCTCCACCCCAACCCTCACTGCTACCATTGTGTAGACTAAAACCAGAAGTTCTACTTACCTATAGTAGAGCCTGTAAGAGATCCATAGATCTGTTAGAGCATGTAAGAATTCCATAGATCTGTTGTTGTTGTTGTTGTTGTTGTTGTTGTTGTTGCTACTGCGTTTTCTTTTTCTCCTTATACCCCACAGACCTAAGCCTTACAGAGACCTTAGCCTTCCATTTTCCAGAACTCTAGGTAGGTGTCCTGGAGATGGAGTTAAACAAATAGAATATTACATGAGACATAGAAGGACCCATTGAGAGGTAGCATTGATCATTAATTTTGCTATTGTTACAATTATTATTATTACTTCAAAAGCTATCACACTTTTAGTAATACATATTTTTTTAAATTATGTATAAAATTATATATATGGCAATTTAGTCTTGTGCAAACCCTTTTTAGAAAACCATTGACTTTCTAACACTAAAATACAACATTGCATGTTGAGCATCACACGAATTAATACCTTTGAGTCTAGGCATTTGCCCATTATTGTTCCACCACTGAGTTTAAAAACTGTATAAAGGGGCAACGTATGAGAAAATAACAGATTGACAAGAATGCTAGACATAGAAAAGAGCAAAAACAAAACCTAGATAAGCAGGTTATCCCTAAATTAATTCTACAAAAGAAAAGGTTATAGAATCAACTCAATCCTAGTAAGTACATCTATCCTCTTTGTATTTGTGAGGGGAAGAAGCTTACCAGAGACACTATTGAAGTGGTGAAAGATTTCTTAACACAGAACTGAAAGCCCAATATCCCCATACCTAGGCCAAAGCATGTCCAATAACATTCTTTGTAAGTGACAATCTTTCCACAGTTGACCATGTCTAACCTTTAATTTTTAAAAAAGTATAATCTAATTTATTTGCCCTAAGGACTTACCCTTCTTGACTTTTTTGCAACAGGTTTTATGTGGTAATCTGCTTATTTGTAATATACACATAGATAATTCACTTCCTTAATTCTTGTGCATTCCTTGTAAAGTCACGTGTACTATTGGTACATTACTCATTAGTTTTTCACGGTTGATAAACCCAGTAACAATGACTTTTGATGGGGTGGTACCACCTGTGCCACAAGCTCCTCAAATATCTCTCAGTAAAATACATTCACTCCAATGCAGATTGGGGTGACAGACACGCACAAACTCACATTGCAACTGTTTTATATTTTCTAAAGATCTGAGTAATTGTTTTACTAAATAAATACAGAACATTAGCTAGTGCTGGTGATTAAAATTGTCCAAGTTCAACCTTTTTATCTCAAATGGATAAATACATATTAAAAAATAAAAAACTTCACCAAGCAAAAGGAGGACTTTTAGTGGCCCAGAGCTCCAAATCTCTTTGTTGGCTTAGGAGAGTGTTTGCAGTGACCAGCGGGAGACCTACAGCACAACAGAGCCACAGCCTTTTTGAGGGATTTGGCAGAAGCTTCATCTGGCTATTGGTAAACCCCAAACCTCTCAATTTCACATTTCACTTTTTCCCTCTTCAAACTTTAACTAGGTATTTTGTAGAAAAGTGTTGATCACTCTAAGTCTACAATTTGTGTCATGTGGGCCAATAGGGGTAGGGTTCATGTCATTTTGTTTGTCCTTAACCACATGCCAACTGTCAAATCCTAAGTCCAGGAAACTTTCCCCAAGACGATGGGAGATAGTAAGGTGTAGAGAGTGAAGAGTGCACCCATGGAAACCTAAGGGCCACTTCTGGCACATGGGCTGCTGCCAATTCTATGAGAGAGGGTTGGCATTGAAATAAGAGAAAAAATAAAATTTCTTTTTCGGGAGCAAACATGAAAAGCTTCTAATGCAGCCATTTCACAGAAGTCCTTGGAAAGTAGATGGTTTACCTGAAAGGAGACAAAGAGGAAACAAAACAAATAGTAAAGATATGAGAGTTGGTGCTTCACCTTTTCCTTCTCCTATAAGACCCAAGGAGAACATGAGAAAAAAAAAAAAAAAACTAACAGGTCAAAGGATGCTTGTATTGAAGAGAAATAAGGACTCTTCTCTCAGAAGACAGTGCAACTCATTGTTTACTTACAAATTTAGAATTCACTGATTTAAATGAAAACATATGATTAATATGCTATTTGAAGGTACACTGTCTCGTTTGCATTCCTTTTTTAAAAATTAAGTTTATTGATACAATTTAAATATACATAACGATCACATTCATCAAAGGGAATTCGTACCTGTACATGATATATCTTAGTTCCTCTTTTTTACCCATTCCCCTGCCCTCTATTCAACCCCTCTTCCTCTTCTTATTCACAAAACTTTGTTTCCATTTTATCTTTTTCTTTTCATTGTTTTCTTTCCCCTTCTGTCTCCCTTTCCCTAATTTCCCTTTCCCTTTGAACAGTTACTTGCAATTTCACAATGTTTATTATACATTTTGGTTCTTATTTACACTTTCATTCTCACACCAGAAAGACTCATTCTTAAATGCTTTTTTCATCTCATTTTTCCAACTAACTAATTGTGGCAAAATAGACCTAAAAAGATTACATTTGAAACATTTCTTAATTGTATAGTACAGGAACAGCTAGTACATTCACATTATTGAGCAACCAGTACCACCATACATCTCTAGAACTTTTCATATTCCCATTTTTCTCTGCCCCAGCCCCTGGCAAAAACCATTCTACTTTCTGTCTTTATGAATTTGACTACTCAAAGCACCTCATGTAAATGGGATCAAACACTGTTTGCCTGTTGTGTCTGGCCTATTTCACCCACCATGTTATCTTCAGGTTCATCTGTTTGAAAGCATGTGTCAGAATTTCATTCTTTCATACAGCTGCATAAGGGGAATATTTCTATTCCTATCCAAATCTAGATCTACCACATGTTTGTTCTATGACCTCGAAGAGGTCATTAAATGCCTCTAACCCTAGGTATTACTAATCTCTGTTAGTTCATCAAAAAGAAGAGTTTCTGCTTTCATTATTTGATCATTGGATCATTTTTTTCATGCCTATGTCTTGTAATCCGAACAACTACTTTGAAGATAACAATAAACAATATATTAATCAGTGTTAATCTACTACTGTTTTATTTTGAAATTCTGTATCATCATTTTTGTTCTTTTTTTAATTTAAAAAAATGTAGAAAATTGAACTAGCTATTTCACTAAGACTTTGTGAAGAATGAGTAACTTAGATAAACAAATAGAATACTACATGAGACATAGAAGGACCCATTGAGATGTAGCATTGATCATTAATTTTGCTATTGTTATAATTATTATTATTACTTCAAAAGCTATCACACTTTTAGTAATACATATTTTTTAAAATTATGTATAAAATTATATATATATATATATATGGCAATTTAGTCTTGTGCAAACTCTTTTTTAGAAAACCATTGACTTTCTAATACTAAAATATGACAATGCATGTTGAGCATCACACAAATTAATACCTCTGAGTCAAGGCATTTGCCCAGATGAAGACTGTTTGATGACCATGATCAAAATTAAATAGCCTCATATAAAAGTTCCATTGAATACCAGTAAGTAAATAAATTGCCTGAAAAAATTAAAGAGTTAAAATTTTCCCTTCCTGAGTATAGCCAGGTATATAGAAATAAGAACCAGGTGAAAATAATTTGTGCAAGTCTGTCTCCACTTTTAACTCATGAGGCAATGGAATGTATTTACCATAGGAACTCCTTTCTCCATCTAAAACCAAGACGTCATTCCAAGTACCCCAAACCACAATCTGGACAAAGCCTGTGACACAATCTGGACACAGCCAGGTCTGAGATCAGACTTGGCAAAAGACCTCTCTCCTTTTGAAAAATGTTTGCTGTGCTGACCAGATGAGGCTAATTAGAAGAACAACAACGGCACACTGCCTGGTCTCCCGTAGGCACCTCCAGACAAGAAGGACCAAGTGGATAAATGGTCACATTGTTTCAGGAGACCAAAGAAGAAATTTCCTGCCTCCTTCCTCAAAAAACTGCATGAAACAGTTGGAAAAACTAAATATAATAAATAAAATACTAATAAGCCCTATCTGAAGGAGAGCACTAAGAAGATTGGTTGAAGCTTTCACACACATATGCATTTTTTTCCTTGAAAAGTAATCTGTATGTATCTACTTAATTTGTACTTGGATTAAAAAATCTGTATTCTTTTTTCTTGCTGCAGGTTGTTGGATGGTATCTTAGTTTAATCAAGCTGTTACAATAGACATAACATGAAGTGGGTGACTTAGACAATAAACATTTTCTTACAGATCTGAAAGCTAAAAGTCTGAGATTAAGGTGTAGGCAGACTCTGTTTGGTATGAGCTTGGTTCCTGTCTTCTCACTGGTTCTTCATGTGGTAGAAAGGTGAGATGGCTTTCCGAGGTCTCTTTTATTAGGACACTAATCCCAATCATAAAGCTCTGCCTTCGTGAAATAAATCACTTTCCAAAACTCCTATCTCTTATACCCCCTCCAGAGATGGGAGGTTAGATTTTCAATGTGTGATTTGCGAAGAATATAAACAATTAATTTCTTAACAAGTAGGATAATATTTGAAAGTACAGCTTAGACATGCAAAATTGATCTAATCATTATAAGTATTAACTGTTCTTTTCTGAAAACTAGTAGAATTAGTAGTATAATCATCTTAGCTATCTTATGTGTATATATTATATATATATAATATATATATCCAAATTTATATCTTTTTTCTTTTCCCTTCTTTTCTCCTTTTTCCTATCGCAGTTATTTTTGCTTGTCTATATCTGGTAATCTAAGCAACTCTTTTGAAGATAACAATATGCAATATAACAGCCATTGTTAAATTATTCATATTGTTTTGAAAGCCTATATTGTTATTGTTTTGGGGATTTTGTTGTTGTTGTTTGTTTGTTTGTCTCTCTTGGTTTTTGTTTTTCTTATCTGTGTGTTTTCCTCCTCTTTAAAATAAAAAAGAAAAGAAAAGAAAGAATGTACAGCTTTCAAAGTGTATACCACCTGCGTAACATTTTCTGGAAAGACCAGAGAACATGTGTTGACCTGTCACCTTAGCTCACCAAAGAGGTTCCTAAATGTTCACATAATTTTTTTCAAGTGAAAAATTCCAAAAATGATGTAAACAGTCACTTGATCTCAGACAGTATGCAGACTCTCAAGATGAATAACTTGAAGCTTCCATTCTGACACATTTCCCAGGTTACCCATCAAGCTAGAAGCACCCCTTGTTAGCTGGCATTCCAGTGACTGCTAGCCCTGACAGCCAGGGCAGGAAAAGAGCACTGCAAGCTAAGGGTAAAACACCTATGCAAAGTTCTTGTTCTACAGGAAACAAGCATTTGTCCTTCTTTTGAGCTCTTTTAACATGCTGGTAAATTTCCCTGAAACTAGATGTCAAGAAGGAAATGGAAAGTAACTGATGTTTATTAAACAAATACTATCGTACATTATGCCAAGAAATCTTCATAGCAATTTGGTTTTATAAATCATAGAAGATGATCATTCAGAGGGATAAAGTAACTTGCTCCAGATCTCTCTCTTGCTTATTTTTTAATGTTATGACAAAATGTTCTTAAAATATAGAAACTTTTGTTATTTATATATATTAACTATATTATATATTTAATATGCAGCCCAAGATAATTTTTCTTCACTCAGTGTGGCAAAGACAAGCCAAGAGCTTGTGCACCTATGCTCTAAACCTTTGCCTTCTGTATTAAACCCTAAAGCCCTTTCTAGTAGCTTTTCTCAATGATAAATGTAGAAATGTCTCTCTTTGTCTCAGAACCCCTCGGTAAGACATCACCCTACTAAATATATGACCTCATGCAGCAGAAACCAGGAGGGCTGCCAGGGCAACTGCAGTCAGAGTGAGGACAATGGCACTTCCTGATCACACTGAAACTTGCTCGGTTAGACAACTTAGAGTCAAGGAAAACATCCTGATTTCTGCAAAAGAGTCAATGATGACATAAGATAAAGGCAAACATTTGGGTGTGCACAACCACATGATTCCTTATAGACAGTGCTATCAGAGAGTTAGAAGAGTTACATTTATAATCATTTGTAGAATGATAGGATGATAAAAGTGATATGTACCTTTTTTTTTCACTTTGTTTCCCTTTACATGCACATGAATCTACTGGTCCTTTGCTTGGCATTGGTCCAGATTCCCTGTGCCCCGCCCCCTGTCATAAATCCTAGGAATCAATCATGAGTGAATTGAACTGGTATTCTCCAAATGCACTGTGACTTCTCCCACAGTCATCTTTGACCCCACCTGTTCCAGCAAGTGCACTCATTATGAAAACAGAAGACTACTAAGGATGCACAGAACCCTGTGTCCTCCCATGTTTTCTGAAGGGAACACAAACACTTTAACAAGAAATGACTCAGTTTCTTTATTTTCATATGTTGTTCCTTCTATAAAAGGGTCTACTTAAATTATTGAATCTCTTTCTTTCTCAAAGCAAAAGAGGATTACAGGGAGGAAATATCTCTGACCTTCATTTTGACCTTTTCACCTAACAAGTCAACAGGCTCTATCCTGTCTTTAAGGAAACTGCTAATTCCAGCTGTCAGTTCTTATTGTCCTATTAACAAAGTATCAGTATTCTGAAGAACTATTTTTTCTCTAGCATCCAAGCCAGTGAAGTGAGCCAATTCATTTGCTGAGGCACTGATTAGTCTTCTTGAGGTAAGAAAGCATTATTATATGATTCCTCAAAGAAAATACAAGGTTTACATTCATTTTCAACTGATTCAAGACATCCAATTAGAAAAATTGCAGAAAACACAGTTCAAAGAAATGAAACAATGATAAAGTAATATTCCCAGACCCAAGTCCAACTGCTGTCTGTACAACAGGCCAATTAAGTCAAGATATGAAAGTCTGAGGGGAGAAAGGTGACTTGATTTTAAAAGCTGTCTACCCGAGAAGATGGAGGACCTAGAGCAGTTTATATAAGCAGAGGATGGTTGCTCACAGAGTGGGGTGCCTTCTCATAGCAGGTTGAAGGTTCCAGGTTTGTGACCTGGTGACACCCATATGATCTTAATCATCTAGTGACAAAATAGTATTCAGTTCTGCAAATCTCCAGAAAAACAGTGGTTGTTTTTGTTTACTGACTAGCTTGCCTATGATCAGTTCCTGATGTAGTATTCCACAGTGAGCAGACTGGAGGGGGTGACTGCCAGAAAAGAAAGACAAAGGTCAGGTGACTTTAAATATGAAGTCCTTAGCACTCAACTTCAAATAGATATTTATAATAAGAATTTTTCATTTGTCATATTGAACTAATAAAATGAATAGGAATGATTACTGCTGTACTTTTGTAGATGAGGAATTCAAGAAACTGCAGAAGTTATACTGATACGGCAAACCTTTCCAGGTTGTGAATTCTAAGAGTTGTAATTATTTGCTCTCAGCCCTCACCTAAAGTTGTCTTAGTTGCCTGTGGTTTAGATACCCTGTTAGGCAGACCTTCCATTAACCTTAACTCACTTTCAGGCTTTAGATGAGTAATAAAAAGCTGTAAACTTTTAGATAAGTAAGAAAAACTGGTAACTGCAATTGAGTCTTATATTCCTGGGGGGAACTTTTGAGAGACAGTCTCAAGAAGGACATTCCTCTCTGAAATGACCACTCTAAAATTTGGAGTGGAAGAGGAAATGAAATCCCAAACTGCCTTCCCCATCTTCTAATCCCCAATCTTAGTTATCATAATGGACTTATATCTCTCCAATTTTTTTCATGCATGGCAGCAGAAAAATTTATTTCCCCTGGGTCTATATACATGAGTTTACTGTCTCCTGCCCAGCTAGGGTTAAACAGTCCTCTTCTACCACAGTCTGAAAATATTTCTACATCATTTGTTGACCTATTGTGATCTTTATGTCATTTGTCCTTTGTGACCTACTCTCATAAATCATGAGTTTTTCCATTAATATCAAGACAATGTATATATGCTGTAGGCTTTGACACTTTGATGATACTATGTTTTTCTACTATCTGGAGTTCAGTTAAAAGTTTCATAGGACTTATCTCATTTAAATATTTTTTAAATGTTGTCTCCTTGGTTGATGTGTCTTCTAAGCTCATTAGATGCTGGCAGAAATAATTTCTTTCCTAATTCTTTCTCTTGCCTCCACACCCCATCTTTAAGCCAGCAATGGTAGCTTGAGTTCTTATGTTTCATGTCCACTTGACTTTTTCTTTTGCTTCCAGTGAAACTTCTCTTCTTTTAAAGGACTCATATGATTAGTTTGGCCCACCTGGACAATCTTCCTTTCATCATGTAACAGAATCATGGGAGTAGCCACAGGTGGTAGGGGTCATGAGAATGGTTTTAAAATTCTGCCTACCACAGCCATGACTATAATACTTTTAACCATATATATCTGCATTATTTCATCATTTTCTACAAGGGCTGTTTAGAATTGAGAAATGAAACCAATGACCCTGAAGCAGTTAGAAAATCATGGATTCAAATGGAATCACGCCTGTGGTCTTGGCTTAGGAAGTGTGTGCTAACCAAATGAGCAAACCATTCATCCCCCTTGGGTGAGTAATAATAAAAGTGACCCTGACTTCAGAGGTAGAATGAGATGCCAGTGATCCCATTAAAATATTTCATTGTCCCAATAAAGTAAGGTTATGACCACCATTTGTGTTGGAAACTCAGCCATCCTGCTGTCAAAGAATGATTTCTCTAATTTTCTGCAACCCAGAGTTTGAAAGCTGTGTATGATTAAGCTACTCTCCTGATTATAATGGAGTCAAATTTCAACTATTTCTCTGTGCAGTTCCTATTTATTGTTACTAATATAACCACCATTAGTGGTGTAATAATATTTTGCATGCTTTTTAACATATATTTAACTTATGAGTTAACCAAATGTCTAACTAATCAACCCCAAGCAATTATATTAGGCTCTTATGCAATAGTGTCGGAAAGAAAAAAACGAAATAAATCAGCCCCAAGAGTTGATTTTATGAGCCAGACTCACACAGCAGAGTCATGAAACTCAAAGAAGAAAAAGGACAGGCCTCTTTGAAACAATTACTTTCATCTAGAAGACTGTTGTAATTGAAATTTTAAAAGTCCCCCAAAATCTCCAGTGTTCAGAAGATGATTGGATCATAAGGGCTCTAACTTTATCAGTGATAAGATTATAATCTGATGGTACTACTGAGAGAGAAAGAAAATTTAGGAGACTGGTTGAAAGGAGTGGGTTCTGGATATATGATGCTATGAATGTCCCCAGTCCTGTCCTGTTTGGCACTGTCCCTTTCTCTCTACTTTCTGGCTGCCATAAGGTAAATAGCTTTTCTCAGCCATGCTCCTCTACCATGATATTTGTGCCTCATCACAGGCTTAAAGTAATGGAACCAGCTGATCATGGACTGAAAACTCAGAAACCATAAGCCAAAATAAAGCTTTCTGCTCCAAATTAATTTCTCAAGTATTTTGTTACAGTGAAGAACAGTTGACTAATAGAGGAATTTAGTCCCTTTCATTAAGTTCTTGAAACAAAGGACCATTTGTGCTTTTGGCTTTTTGTCCCCTACAAACAACATCTAATTTTAAGAAGATAGAAGAATTATTTATCTTCATCTGATCATTACATATTGCATATATATAATTAAATACCACACTGTACCCCATCAACATGTTGATTTGATCATTATACACCATATACATTTATCCAATTATTATACCCTAGTCTATAAATTTGTATAAGTAAAATAATGATAAATAGCTTCACTAAAAACCATTCTAGCAGTGAAAAATTAAAACTAATCATAATGTTCAATATTAACTATCTTAGAATGTTTCACAACCATTAAAGTTATGTTGTGGAAAAACATAATTTATAGTGATATAAAATTGTGCTATGAATCATAGGTGAAATCCAGTCACTGAATAAAATTCATGAAATATTACACTTATTATATAATTTTACGTATTTTAATATTCTATGTATCAAAAGATATATAGCAGCATGCTGTTGGTTATGACTGGGAGTCAAATAACAGGTAGTTTTTATTTGCTTCCTTAAGATTTTTCTGTAATTCCTGAATTTTATTCCTTTGTGATCAACTTTAGAAAAAAAGAAGTTGCTGAAAATTTTTTTAGAGAAATAAAACATACCGAGTTTAAATTGCAAACTGGAGCTTTCAGCAGAACATAGCTGAGTCTTTGCCATGGACACCAAATGATTTCCTTCCTTTCAGTGGCATTCATACCACTGCCATGTGTGTTTCCCAACTAAATGACACAATGGAAAGACCAGATCTACACCAAGTGCAGTCTTAGGCAAATGGAATGTCGGGCAGAGCCACCACAGATCAAGAAATCAAGTCACAAAACAGGACCTGTGTACAAGTTTAAGTTTATGCCATTTGCTAATCAGTTGCTAGACTTCAAAAATTATAAATACCATTATTCCCTCTCTCAGTTCCTCATCCTCTATGAAGAAAGTATTTTCTGCAAATATCTTTTAAATGGGAAAAGGAGGGAGGACCAAATACTCCAAAGCATTCCATATTAGATCTTAGAATTGCTCCCCGGAGTGGAAGCTCTTCCCAAAATTAGCTTCCCAATTGGATTAGAGTAAGAGGTTGGAACTCATTGGCCAAAGATAGGCTGTCAACAAAGGCAAGTGTATTCTTAGCACTCAGGAACACTTACTTTGTCCTATCCTCCCCGTCTGCCCCTAGTCTCCTGCTTTTGCTTATATTTCTCTGAAACCCTGAGAAAAATTCCTTCTGAAACAAGTGGCTGCGTGATTCACTGCTTGTTTCCTCTGTTTTTCCTCTCAAGTGGTAAACAATGGACTCTGTTCAAATGCAGATCGCCTATGAACTGGAAGCCCACATGCAGACAAAACTCATTGTCACACCCATGCTACCATGCCCATGCTCTCCTCTGCTCAACTCCTGACCTCCACTCTTCTGTTCTAAGGGCCACTTGACAATGTGACATATTTTCATGGTCCTATGACCATTTACCTCTTCATCTCCTCTTCCTTTCTACTCCCAGGGGAATACAACCCTAAATTTGCACATCAAGGCATTTGTGAATAGCCTTTCAAAATATACCAGCAATCATGCTCAGACACCAATCATATGATTTTCTATAAGGACTACAGGGTTTTAATCACAATCTATTTAAAGTCTTCCCATATTATTTTGTCAGTAGGTGGTGGTTATTGGGGAACAGCATTCTGCGAAGTTAAGGACCATGACAAGACGTAGGAAATACATGACAGTAGCCTAAGCCCTGGGAGGACAGCATAAGGTGACTAGACACAGTAGCAAGGTTCAGACTGTGGGACAAGAGGAACAGAGCGAAGCTTCAAATTCAAGGGAGAACAAGATAAAGTAGCAAGAACTGAAAATAAATAACAGATCAGCCTTCAAAATGGGAGAGAGAGAGAGAGAGAGAGAGAGAGAGAGAATGTTTGCATACATTTGAAGAATGCACACTCCAGTCCCTTGGTAGCTTGTGAGAATCACAAATGGAGCTTCCGGAAATTGTGTAGAACCACTACTGTGGTTTGAATATGGGTATCTCCCAAAGGACCATGTCTTAATGGCTTAATCCCCAGGGTGTTATTGGGAGAAAACAGAACCTTTGGGTAGTCCTTAGGTCATTGGGGATATTGTGGTTTAGATCTAGAATGTCTTTTAAAGGCCTCTAAAATGTCCTCATGTGTTCAGAGATGTGGCTTTTAGAAGATGATTAGATCATGAGGTGCTATACTTATTAGTTGATAATCTAATGAAGAGTTCAGAGTTGAATGTTCTATTAGGTGTTAGAGTCTGGATGGAAGAGGTGGGTCACTGGGGGCATGACCTGGAAGGGTCTATCTCCCTTCCCAGTTCCTTCTTTCTCTCTCTGCTTCCGGGTCACCATGACGTGAGCAGCTTTCCTCTACCATGTTCTGTCACCATGCCCTTTCTGCCTTGGAGCCAGCCAACTGCAGAATGAATTCTCTTTAAAAAAGGAGCCAAAATAAACCTTGCCTCTTTTAAGTTGAATATTTTGTCCCAGTCACAAGAAAGTGACTAAGACAGGAGCATGTACCTGTTTTCTTTTCTCTGCTCCTTAGCTTACATTGTGAATGATCTACTCCAGCACACTCTTCTTGGCACTGCTGTGTGACGCTCCTACTAGAGGTCCAATGCCACAGAACCACCCGATCTTAGACCAGAACCTTTAAAACCATGAGCTAATAAACTATTTTTTCCTTGATAAATTAATTGCTTTAGGTATTTCATTAAAGTAATGTAAAACTGACTAATCTGACCTTCCCTCCCCAAAGTATCAGGTTTTCTAGCAGACACTGCCAACTTCCCTCCTTCATCTAAAAATGGTTAAGAAGAACATGAATTTAAGGAGCTGGTAAAGGAAATAAAAAGTTACAAATAATTCTAATATTCTTGTTATTGTTTAGGTACCTTTATGTTTTAAAAATGACTTTTTCCAACCATTATGAGATTGTGGTTCTTATTTCTAATTTTTTAGTGATAAAAATTCTAGTATATAGGTTTCAGTAACTTACTGATAGTCCCAGAAGCAGTAGCATGGCACTAGGATTCACAAACAAGTAACATGATTAAAAATTCATGAAAGAAGTGATTTCCTTTTACAACAAATCCTCACCCTTTTGATATCAAAAAAGCAAGTCTTCTAGATTTTCATGCCATATCACTTAAATCTATCCTCTTCATCCAACACTACTTACACACCAAATGGCTTATGAAGTTTCCTCAACAACTCATTCTCTCTCTCTCTCTCTCTCTCTCTCTCTCCCGTCTCCCTGTCTTCCTGTCTCTCTGTGTATCTTTCTTTCTGTCTCTCTCTCTATGTCTCTTTGTGTCTCTGTCTCTGGCTGTTTCTCTCTCTGTGTTTCTCTGCCTCTCTCTGTGTTTCTCTCTCTCTGTCTCTTTCTCTCTCCCCCTCTCTCTGTCTGTCTCTCTCTGTCTCTCTGTCTCTCTCTCTGTCTCTCTCTCTCTCTCTCTCCCCTCTCTCCCTGTCTTCCTCTCTCTCTGTGTATCTTTCTTTTTGTCTCTCTTTCTGTGTCTCTTTGTGTCTCTGTCTCTGGCTGATTCTCTCTCTGTGTTTCTCTCCCTCTCTCTGTTTCTCTCTCTCTCTCTTTCTCTCTCTCTCTCTGTCCTCCTCTCTCTGTCTGTCTCTCTCTGTCTCTGTCTCTGTCTCTCTGTCTCTGTCTCTGTCTCTCTCTCTGTCTCTCTCTCTCTGTTCCTCTCTGTGTATTCAATCCTAAATAATCCCTCCTCTTCTTTGCTTATCTCAGCAAATCTCAAATTTTGGGAACTCAAGAACCTCTGCACTGATTAAAAAAAACATCGGGGGAGTATATCTATTGATTATTTATATAAGTTAAAACTGGGAATTTTACAAATATTTAATTAATTAAAAATAACTAAATTAATTATACTTTAGCATATTTTATGGAAAATCAACCACATTTTCCTAAACCTAAACCACACTAGCAAGACAAGTGGCACTGATTTACACTTTGAAGATCTTTCCAATATCTGGCTTGCTAGAGGACAGATTTTCCTCTCTGCCTCTGCTGCTCACTCTGTAGTGATATCACTTGTCATGCTCCCTCTGTGACCCTCCACTGCACATTTCTAGTTGCACCAAGATGGAAACAGCAAACAACTTCCGCATAGTTTTGATTTCTATGTTCCTTAAAAGTTTCTTGAGCAGGGACTTTCAAGGATCCCAGGCTAACTGAAAACTCATTCTTTGCTTTGTCTTAAAGTTCAGATTTGAAATGAAGCCTCCCCTAACCTCAAAGAATAAATTGGGGTGTTGTTGTTGTTGTTACATAATCATGTATCACCCTGAACCTCTATGTCAAGACACTTATCATGTCTTTATTTTAATCAATAATTTGGTTGAGGACAGAGACTCTGTCAGTTTCACTCATAGGAAATCCCCAGTGCTCAGCATACATGGTAGAGATTTTTTAAAAAGTCTTTGTGGGAAGAAAAAGGAGGTGGAAGAAGAAAGGAAAGGAAGGGAAGAGAGGTCATCATACTCAGGAGACAACTTCCTTATCACTGCTGCTTCCTTCAGCAGGTCAGATGCTCTGAGATGCAACTTTCTCAGCTGCCTGTTGGAGCCTTAGAGCCAACTACCTCTGAAAGAAGGTGGCACAGAGAGACAGGTAACAGACAGAAACAAGGACACCAAGGAGGGCCAGTAGAGGATAGTGGTTAAGGGTACATATGCTGGATCACCCACTAAGGTCACCATTCAACTCCATCTACTGAATCTCTACCACCTCCAAGGCCTTCCCATAGGCACATCACATATCAGTGAACATAGCAAAAGAAATGTCCTGGCTTCAAGAAGCTCACATGCAGATCTGACCTTAGCACCAGGTTCTATTGCTTGGTGTTAGGGTTTATACATTGTGTCAACTTGAGAAGTCTAGCAGCTTAATTAAGTAAGGCAACAGCTCTATATCCTGGGGTGTAGAGCATAAGCATTTATCTGGCCATTGTGTCAATTTGAGAAGGCCAAAAGTTTAGTTGAGAGACTCAGCAGGGAGCCAGGGTTTTTACTTTGTAAACATCTTTATCTTGTGTAAAGGAAGGCAAAGATGTTTGTAAATGCTACACCCACCCTGGGGGGGTGTCCTGTGTACTATATAAGGGAGGAGAAAAAGCTTGCTGTTGCTCCTTTTACTTTGGCTGCTTTTGTTCAGTTGCTGCCTTGAAGTGCTGTCCCCGTGCCATGCCACCCTGCCTTGGAGCCAGCTGATTGTGGACTGAAACCTCCAAAAACTGTAAGCTAAATAAACTTTTCCTTCCCTATTTTGGGGTGTCAGGTGTTTTGTCTCAACAATGAGTAAAGAGTAACCAAGATAGAATTTGGTACCAGGAGTGGGGTCATTGCTGTGACTAACCTGACCATGTGGCTCAACAGCCTTTGGAAGTGGCTTGTGGGAAGAGTTTAAAAAGGTTCAGAGATGTCTCCTAAAAGAGTAGCCCTGAAACAGCTTAGGCTGTTCTGTAGGGGAGATTCTGTTCAAAACTCAGGAGACCAACAGGCTGATAGAAAGCCTGCTGGTAAAGACCAGGCTCGGGAGGTTTCTGCTAGGAAAAAGGATTGCATTGGTTGCTGGACTCCACATGATGTGTGTTATGGTTTGGCAGAAAGTTTGTCTACATTCTGCCCATGCCCGGAGACTTTGCCTGAGACTGAGATTAAGGGCAGAGGATTAATTACTCTACAGACAAAAATTATGAGGCAGCCAAACGTTAAAATGGTGGCCTGGCTTTTGTTGGGGGCTCTTAGCCAGATCTATGTTGTAGATAAAGAGCAAGGAGCCCAGCATGGTGATTTAAAATGTGAGTTTGGCCAGGAAGCTGTAGTCTGTAAAGATGGAGCTGAGACCTTGATCACTGAGAAGAAACAAAAGAGTAAAAAAGATGGCCTGAGGGCATCCTGGGAAGCAGCAGGCCTCCGCCCTTTGCAGCCTCAGACCTTCAAAAGTAAAAGAGTTTGCTCAGAGGAAAAAGCCTCAGAGTGCCCTGTCCCAGAGTGATGACAAAAAGCTACAGAGTGCCTTGTCCCAGAGTGACGACAGAGGCCACGCCATGTCCCAAAATGGCAGCGGCCACACTGGATTCCAAAATGGCGGCATAGAGAAGCTGTTCCTCACAATCAGGTTCAGAGAGCTCAGCGATCCAGGAAGCCAACCCCTACAGCCAAGAGAGAGGAAAGCCTGGCTACTGCTCCAGCCTGCAGCGGACCTTGGCAGCATCCACATGGCGCTGGTTTTAAGTACAAGAAAAGGCTAAGGCAGCTTCCACCTCACCTACAGAGAGCAAGATGTAAAGATATAAGGATAGAGCCAAAAAACATAGATCGTCCGAGGAAGGCTTTGAAAGTTAAAACCCCTAAAAGTGCCTCAGGGGTGGAGTCACTCAAGCCTGTTAGAGCTTGTAACCAGATTACTTCAAATGCTGAGCAGAAAACTCCAAGACTCAATGTTTGCCCTACTGGATTTTAGACTTGCTTTGGTTCCAATGCTTTATATTCCCCTGTTTGTAACTTTTAGAATGGTAATGTTTACCTTGTGCCTTGTTGGAAGTGCTTAACCTGGTTTTCATTTATACAGGGGGTTACAGTTAAGAGTTTGCCATAGATCTCGGAAGAGATTTGAGACTTAGACATTTCAGCAATGCTAAAACTGGTAAGACTTTGGCAACTCTTAGAGATAGACTAAATGTCTTTTGTAGTAAGAATATACCTGTTTGCCAAGTTGACAAGGGGTGGATTGTTTGTTAGGGTTTATACATTGTGTCAACTTGAGAAGTCTAGCAGCTTAATTAAGTAAGGTAACAGCTCTACATTCTGGGGTATAGAGCATAAGCATTTACCTGGCCATTGTGTCAATTTGAGAAGGCCAAAAGTTTAGTTGAGAGACTCAGCAGGGAGCCAGGGTTCTTACTTTGTAAACATCCTCATCCTGTGCAAAGGAAGGCAAAGATGTTTGTAAATGCTACACCCACCCTGGGGGGGGGGTCCTGTGTACTATATAAGGGAGGAGAAAAAGCTTGCTGTTGCTCCTTTTACTTTGGCTGCTTTTGTTCAGTTGCTGCCTTGAAGTGCTGTCCCCGTGCCATGCCACCCTGCCTTGGAGCCAGCTGATTGTAGACTAAAACCTCCAAAAACTGTAAGCTAAATAAACCTTTCCTTCCCTATTTTGGGGTGTCAGGTGTTTTGTCTCAACAATGAATAAAGAGTAACCAAGATACTTGGTAATGGTTTCCCTTGCACTAGTTATTTAATCTCACTGTACTTCACTATCCTCATCAATATATTGTGAACAAGCTTTCAAAGTTTTCCAGTGGAAAAAAAGTTTCTTGGTAAGAACTGAATGAAAGAGTATCTATAATGTGCCTAATATTTAGGCACCTACTATGTGTAGAGCAGGCAGCAGTCTTTGTGGTGACAGTCCTTATTCTAACACTGACTTTTTCAGATTTAGAAAGTGTCCTATACACCAGAATCTAATCATTCACAAAGTACCACTTGGGTAGTTAGAAACAGTTCTGCTTAGGGTCTCCATAGAAGTGAGGAGGGCTGTAGTAGCACTTCTATAATGAAACACTACCTCTAGCTCCATCCATTCCTTGTAAGGGACCTGGATGTTTCTGCATTGTTCCATAATCCCAGAGAATAAAACTAAAAGAGGCACATTAGGTGATGTGTCAAAGAAGGGTCCGGAATCACACTAAGAGTGTGAAGCCACTGTAAAGGAGATGTTCACAGTCAAATATTTTCAACTTAAGTACCTACTCATATGTTTACCCAACACCATAGGATTACTGACATTCCCAACTCCAATTTTTGACTCAATTTGGCTTGACCTCTCTGAGAAACAGTAATCTCACCTCTGAAATAGGATTTTCAGAAGAGAGAGAGAGAGAAAAGAAACTGGGTTTGGATTTTTTATTTTTCTTTTCTTTCTTTCTTTTTATTTTTTTCTTCTATTTTTAGTAGTATCCCTACCTTTAGCACCACACTGGAAAAGTGGTAGGTAGAAGAAAGAAAGGGGGACAACTTCATCAGTTGACTTTGTTATATATTACCAGTCTGGTAAAAACATTCAGATTTAAAAAGTATTTCACATATGAATAAAGTCTGAGAATTACTTCTGTGTATCTCATTTCCTCAGATTACCCCCACTCTTCCTTAGTAGGAGATGTTCATGAGTCAACTGTCCCGAATTCAAGCGATACAGGTTTAAAGAGAGATTTGAACTGGGCTGTTCTTCCAGTGAAACACATACAGCTTTGGAATGTCCAAGGATAACTGAAAGATGCCACATGGAAGTAAAATGCATTATTTGCAAGCACGGTGACAGGAGACACAGGGGACTGAACCATAAAGATTTTGCAGGGCGTCTGGCTAACTCCATGGTCTAGTTTGATCTTGGAGTCATTGTCTTGGATAATCCACTCAAATCTGTTCCTGTATTTAAGAGGCACAGAGCACATAACTGAGCTCCCTCTCAGGTTCCTTTGCATTGACTTGTCAGGGCCAAATTTCAACAAACATCAACATTACACCAAATCATCCAACAGATGTTCCTTTCAAATAAATTGAAGTAAAACCAACTATATGGAGAAGCCATAGACAAGGAAGCAGGCAACCAGAAGATTTTAAGTAGATTGGCATAACTTTCTATACAAAAAATTCAGTCTCTGTGAGTTTCAGAGCACTTGTGAACATAAGCAAGTCGACCCTCACCCCACCTTCTAAGGATTTAACTTGCGAACTTGTACCTTCCTGGATAGATCTAGTTGGGTTCTTGCAGCCTAATGGGAGATACATGGAATACTTGGCTTCTAAACTGTTCATCATCTCCATGAAGTGTTCTTCAGATTCACAGCTCTAATGAGTAACAACTTTTAATAACTGAAGTAAAAGGATTTAGCAAAGAGGAACTCAGTGTCCGGCCCCGTTTCTGTGTGGCACCCACACTGTCACTGTGTTGGAAGGGGGCAGATGGGAACAGTCCAGTTTCTGATTTCCCTCTTTGCTAGCATCAGAGGATTTCAGGAAAACTAATTTCTGACTAGGCTCCAAGTGTTAAGTAAGAACATTCCATGTTTATTCCAGGCCACCAAGAGGTTCAGGGTCACCGAGTCACAGACTATGAATCTGAACATTTGATGACTTTTGCAGGGGACTGGGTGAACAAAGGAAATCCCTGGAGATACATGAAGATGGAAACTAGAATTTCTCTTTTGAATTATTTAACATGTCTCACTTTGATGGTTTGGATTATAAAAGAATTGCAGGCCCCTCAACAAGGAGAAATGGAGTCACTGAGTTTAGTTTTCTGACCTACAGTAAAATAGAAAACACGTTCACTAATATTTACAAGGCACTTCAAGGCACCAGGGAAAATGTCCAGTTTATTGGCAGAATACTTTTGTTGTTGCCTTTATTGTTCACATAGGCAGGCAATTAATAGTCTTTAGAAAATAAAACCATCAATTCATTGTTGCCTATTTTTAAATTGATCTTATTCTACCCACACTCAGAACTTACAGAAAACTTACCATGTGCCAGATACTATTCCAAACATTGGTGATATTGAAATCAGTTAAGTCCTTAACTTTGAAAAGTCTTTAACATTATTTTAAGTTTTATTATAGTTGTATATGCTTTAATCACCAGAGCACCTAGCTCATAACAAAGGTTGAAACAAAGCTTTGTAGAGGGGATTTTGGCTAAACTTAGTATTAAAGGATGCTAGGATAAATCTACATATGTTTTTAATTACCAGATTGTAA